>CM060965.1:92190947-92313447 GCA_030765045.1 Tenodera sinensis
TCCCCTGCACAAACCGCTGTAATTCCCAGCTGTTCTCTGCACACTAAAATCCTCTTTGATATTGGTTGATGCAATAAATGGAACTGTCATAATGTCCCTGTTCCCAATAGAGTGTGATTGGTCGCTTTGGGGCTATGGGGCACTGTTATTTTATTTCAAGTAGCAGATGATTGATGTGCATCATACGCTCGTTGCAGTTCATTTTGATCGACGACTCTGCGTTGTTTCTTTTAAGAACACCCACAAAGAAGAATCACTCATATCATTTGCATGCGTCAACTTTCTTTTCTCATCTAAATCAAACGTGTATTAATGAGTAATGGTCGAATTTATGCGTTCACATTGTAAATAATTTGCATAGAAGTTTGTAAACATAAAACATAGGAGAGTTGTCATAATTGTTGACAGTAATTATGAAGCAGTCTACAGAATATCAGGCAAGTTTCGGTCAGATTTAAGAAACCAAACAAACTTATACTTCTCAACAACTGAGGAATAATTGCTAATGACACAAGTATATAAAAGTGTGATATGTTTCGCCCAAATTACTTACTCTGCATACTAAGAACTATTGTAACAAAAGCTTAGTTTTTTATCTACCTCTGGTTAATGCAAATAAACCTTCATTTACTCATATACGTATAAGAATGCAACAAACTAAACCAATATTCAAATGTTTCCAAAGATTTTCACAGTCTTCTTTGCATGGACACGAAGGAGAAAATTAAGAAGAAACTAAAGAAGAAAAGAATAAAACGATTTGAAATTTAAAAAAGTATTAACCATTTTGAAATACAAATAAATAATGATTGTTGCGGAAATGGTTAATGCCACAAAAAGTTTATTCGACATAAATTGTGTGCTTAGTGTAGTTCTCTAGTATTTAATTAGTATTAACATAATAATTTAATTCATATTTAAATAAAATTCTAATTAATATTGAAGCAATCAAAAATTACTAGTTGTAAATATTTGGTAGTTCAGAATAAAGAGATCTTCAGAGACCATTCCCAGAAAATTCAAGATATACATTTTATCTGTAATGAATATAGCTTAAATGTATGATATTATAGTCAAAACTGCTGGAGCCATTTTTCCTTAAATATATGTATCTCCCATCTAAAGGATGGTTTGCGGAGGAGTTATTTTCTTGCTGAATTTAAATACCAAGTTTCGTATTTCATTAAACCTTTATGTTACAGCTGCCAAATGACCCAACTGTCGATAGGCCCTTAAATTTCACTCACTCACTTACTCACTCACTCGATTGCCTCACTTGGACGTTTTCTAAGAATGCCTTTTTCGTTCAGGGGCCCTAAAACATGACTGTATTTACGGCAAAATACGAACATCGAATACTTGGGTGAATATAGCAATTTCTCTACCTACTATAAGCATATAGTGGAGGAAGGAAGAATTACCTTTTCTGCTTTTTACTTCAGTTGATAGCTTTGTCTTTTGCTTCACACAAAGTACTTGTAAAAAACATTTTATGAATACTTTTTGCTTCATCCTTAAAAGGTGGGCATATATTCAACTAACATAAGAATTTTCGTTTTCGTGGCGCTGCAATAACATTATTACCGCGCCGCGAAAGGAACGTGGTTTGAGTCTTGGGGGTATTACCCACTTATTACGGGATGCACTCAGCCTTACAATTTCGCTAGGGACCGATAGAGGTGCTACGTGACAAAAGTAGCAGCTCTCACGTTTGATAAGTGAAGTAGGATTTATTTACTACTGGCTGAAATACCCGGCGTTGCCGCTGGCTTGACGATTTATCCCTAAAACTTATAGACCTACGTTGCTCTTGCCCAATAAATAGCCTTTTGTTTCTTTGCTGACATGTAAACATATTTATTAATATGCGTAAAGAGTTATTTAAACCACTTAGGGTTCTATAAAGAAGAAAACAAATCTTATGTGTTATACTCATGACTTTCTCTAATCTTGTACAAACTATTCTTACGAACACTTGATCCTCTATCTTCCTCATGTTAGTCGAAATAAACATTTGCAGAACTATCTTATTGCTGATATTCTTGTATATGCAAGGAGAATATGGCAATACAGTAGGCTTTGAGTGATAGTCAAATGTTTTAAAATTGGTCGCTATATGGGGAGATTGAAATTCCGTTCTCTTTGCACGGTCCAGTTATGAACAAAATTAATAACGACCTTCCATTTGAGAAAAGTGCAAATATTGCAAAACTGACACAAATAACAAGGATTATCTCCGAAATTGTTCACTTCACAAAAAATGCATTTAGAGATAAATGTGTATTTTAACGAAATCTACATTTTTTAATAGTAAGGTTTGGTCTACCAGTTATGCATAAGTCATCAAGAGGAAATAGGACTACATAGGCTATCGCTAGGAAATTCAAAATATACATTTCATTTGCCATAAAAATGTCTTAAACATACGGCATTTTAATAAAAATCATTAGAGATATTTCCAAAAAAAGGTTCGCCATATAAAGGTTAGTTTACGGTGGAGGAATTTTGCACAAAATCTCCGTGTCACATACCTGAAGGATATTAAACTTAAATACCAACTTAGATTTTTAACCGACTTTTTTTTGAGTTCTGCTCTGCTACACACACACACGCGTGCGCGTGCGTTCCTGGACCTTTTTCTAATGTTTTTTTTTTCTTTCCTTTTTAGATCAGAGGGCCACAAAGCATATTTTCGGTGAAATTTCGACATCAAAATTTTGAGTCGAATACAATAGTTCCCATTCTACTATACGTAGTAGAGCAAAAAGATAATAAAAAATAAATAAAAACACCGGAAAGGTACTACTCAAAAGCACTGTTGAGCAACCACAAATACCACAGGAAGAAAAGTGTGTAGGGAAAACCGTGCAAATGTAATAGGTTGCATTGTTATTTCAGACACACAGAAAATTGTATTAATTGTTTGTAAAAGATTGGGTAGAGAAATACATGTGAATTACTATGTAAAAGAAAAGTGAGGAAGGAAACTCATGTGAATTTAGGTAATACATATTATTTGTATTTCAATCATATAGATGGAAATTTTATGAATTAATTGTTGAAGAGCGAGTAGAGAAAGATATGTGAATGTGTTGCATAAAGGAAAAGGGAGTGTAGAAAGCATTATGAACGTAATATGTCGCATTTCTATTTCAATCACAGAAAATTGCGTGAACTGTATGTAACATATGTGTAAAAGCAAAGCGAACAGAGGAAATCATGTGAATGTAATACGTTGCACAGTAAAATGGGTGGCATGAATACTTTTAATTGAAAAACATTTAGATGTACCAACTTTCATGGTGATCAGTCAACAGTGTTGTAGTTTATCATCATACGTACCAACATCCATTTTATATACGAATAATGATGTGCTATTCATAAAAGAATAGGTAAGCAGCGCTGCGTGTGCTTCCACTTTAAAGGAAAAATTACACACTGAGTGAGTCATGCTCACACCTTGATTAACTTAGCTTACTTTATTTTTAAGACAAGTTAAGTAATGGAGAAAGCGAATAATATACCTCACAAATGTGCTGTTTCTTATGCGTACTACAGCGACGTACATTGTCACTGTTTTGTTGGCACTGTTAAAATACAACGTGTGTGATATAAGTGACTTTCTCTACTTCACTACAAACTACTATTAGAAAAATTTATTCTTGTAAGAACTCGTGATGAACTTTCATTACGGATTTACACATTTCATTGTAGGTCTAACAAATGAACCGGTACTGCAACGGTCGTAAATTAATTGCCACATTTATTTATTTGATTTGAAAAACTACAAAAGAGAAAATTGTAAGAAGTAACAGGAGAATTGTTACTTTCTCTACTGATAAGTAGAAGTATTGTATTCCACCCAAAAATTCGATGTCGAGATTTCACCGGAAATATATATTTTGAGACCCCCTGAATCAAAAAAAAAAAAAAAAACAGTTTTAGAAAAATGTCCTTTTGAGTGTGTGTATGTGTGTGCAATGCGCGCGCCAGTCTGTCAGTCTGTGGACAGCACAAACGAAACGTCGGTTAAAAACCAAAGTTGATATTTAAGTTTAATGTCTTTTAAGGATGCGACAGGAAGATTTTGAAGAAAATAGCCCCACTCTAAACTACCCTTTACATGGACAATTTTTCGAAAATTTTTATTTTCTTGAAAACGACTCTAATGATTTTGATTAAACTGTCATATGTTTGAGATATTTGCATGACAAATGAAATGTATATCTTGAATTTTCTGGCTATAGCCTCTGTAGTCGTATTTACTCTGGACGTCTTCTGCATAACTGGTAAACCGTTAGAGATAAACCAAACCATACTGTGCAAAAAATGTAGATATTGCTAAAATACACAATTTGTGTCTGAATACATTTTCTTGTAGGATGAACCATTTCGGAGATATTCCTTGTTATGTGTGTAAGTTTCTTAAAATATAAAACTTTCGTGAAATGGAACATCGTTGTTCATTTTTTATATGTTCAGCGTACACGCTGAACGGGATCTCAAAGCTTTAAAAGATTTGACAATCGCTCACAGCCTACTGTATTCTAATATTCCGCTTGTACCTACAAGGAAATAAGCCATTAGATAATTTATAAAAATGATTATCTCAACTAACACGAAGAAAATAAGAGTTATAAGAGTATGCAGGAATGGTTAGTACAAGAGTAGAGAAACTCATGTTAGTGCAGCACATCAGATTTTGTTATTCATGCATTCATTTAGTAATAAAAATGCAACAGAATGTGAAACAAAATTTTAAGAACATTTACTTTTTGAAAAAAGAAACGCATTACTCAAACACAATGTGTTTAAACGTAATGTTAGTATTATGCAGAAGTAACAATTAAGCGCGTATGGCAATGGTAGCAGTCTGAAAATATGTTCACACCATCGAAGAAGAGAATTCCACAAGCAAGAAAAAGATGCCATTGTATGTATATTCATTGGTAGATGTATATTCTGAGATTTTCCAACGATGCACTTAACGCATAGTATTGCTACTATATTTTCAACGTTAGTGTATAATAGAAATAAAGTTAGGTTAAAACAAAACTACTATGAGCTGTTGAGCTGTTGACAGAGACGGATGACTTTAGATTAACTGTTATCTGGAGTTTAGTGTATGTGCTCTTTATAATATGAGAGTGGGTTCTGTCTCGTTGCAGTTTGACACGATCGTCTTATGTTTCGGAAATAAATTACAACGCTTCGAAAAAGTGCGTAAGGAATGCAATGTATCTGAAATCTACATAAGACAAGTAAATTGTAATTTACGCGGTGCTTTTGTATTTCAAGAGTGTTTAAAAAAATTATAAATCAGAATAAAAAGTCAATGGCATAATGGATTAAGTGTTGTTATTGTATATAAGGTAATAGCAGCCTTTTCGTCACCAGCGTCTGTAGACTAGAGTTTCATATAAATATCGACTGTGTTAGAACGGGGAACAACAAACAGTAAATAAAAAGGTAAGGTACTGAAATCCTACCTTGGAAATAAAGCTAAACACAAGGAGGATCTTACCGCATACAAACCTATTAAATTAGGAGTACTACATCACGAAAGAACATACAACGAATATACAAAAGAAACTAAGGCCCTGTACACGTACATTCAAGTTGGGCATAAAAATTGTAGATATGCAAAACTGTATGCAATCAAGGGTCTGTTGAAGAAAAACAGTCCGCCTGAGAATATCAAAGTACATAACTGACCTCGCGCGAACCTCTTCGCAATACAGACAGTGTTAAAGTGAAAACCGCAAGAGATTTACATACTGTGGCGCTGCAACCATAAAAGGTATGACAAAGAGGAAACGCATGAAAAACTTGGGTCAATGAACACGTGTTTTACAATGAACATTTAGTGTTTTTGTTATGAATACAATAGAGATAAATGAGTTGCAAATCTGTCACATCAAATGGAGGTGTTTTGACTTGAAAATATACATATATAACCGTAAGTACAAAAGTGTATATTTATTATTCCTAAATTTTATTATTCATCAGTCAATGAGTGAGTGAAATATCCAACCAAAATATGTGCGCCTTGAAAACTAGCAAATACCGACTTTAGTTTCGAACAGTGATGAATTTGGGGGGTCCGGAGGAGTGTTCTTAAATATATAGGAAATAGCCCTTTGTTATTGTTATTATCATTGACTGTATGGATCAGGCATGGGGAAGAGGAGTGACAGGAATGCAATCCAATATTTACCATCTCCACCCTTCTGCGGAGTACCTGTCTTTTCCGGTTGTGCTTGCTTACAGACAGCGATGTCTTTACAAACAAGGTACATTTCAAGCCGTGCAGTGGCGGAATCGAATAATAATATGAAGCATTGGTTTTGTGATTACGTTATGTAATTCTCTTCTGGCATAGCAAACACAAAGATTTATTGTTACCAAGACCATAAAAGTACTTATGTCCCCATTCGGATTTGAAGTTACTTTTTACCTTGTTATGCGATATGATTCCACTAGTGACACAATTTGAAGGACTGACCGGTTCTCTGAGGTAGTTGGATAACAGCGGGGGCATGGCGTGGTAACTAAGGTGTGTATAGCAGAGTGGACAGAGTTAAAACTACGGTATATGTGAAATGACACATTGAGTCACTTTTCCCCATTTACAGTATGGATATTTAGTTCCTAATCAAACAATAACTTTGGGTGCTAGTTACGACTGCTCGGAGCGAAAGTAATATAGGACAGAGACCGACACATAAAGGTGAGAAATATTACAGTGCAACAGATACACATAGAAGAAAACTCTTGATATTCTTTGCTTCTAACGCAGCAGGATATACTTTTTAAGTGTGACTGCATTCATTCGGCGTGATTGGAGAGACGATATTTCTTTATCTAGAAAGAGCATCATTACAAAGTAACAACAGAGAATTTTTAGGAATATAGAGGAGATGTACCTACGCCTGTTTTCACTTCAGAGCAGAATTGTGTGTGCTTTGCTTCTTCTCCTTTGTGCATATTGTTTTTATATCATTACTTCTTTCTCGCATTCATTAAAATAGTTTGCAGCTTCTCCACTCAGGAGACTTCAGCAGTGTATTGTGTCTCTTTGATAACACATACTTTGTTTCGCGGTATCTCATTGCATGAATATATTTATGTAGCATCTTTGTTCTTCAATGTGTAGTGTACTAAAATATTTTGTTAACATTTATTCTACCAAGCTTAACATTCAGATGAGCTTCTTAAATTGAGGGTAAATTGAGTGTGAATACGACCTTAACATTTTCAGTACACGGGAAAACCCTAACCGATGACAATATTTTTACTTTCTCTGCTACGAATAGTTAGTAGAGCAAGTATTGTATTCCACCCAAAAATTCGGTGTCCAGATTTCTCCGGAAACATATATTTTGAGTCATTCTGAATCTAAAAAGGAACATTTTTAGAAAAAGGTCCGAGTGGTGCGCGCGTACTGGTGTGTATGTATGTGAACAGCATAACTCAAAAACGAAAAGTCGGTTAGAAACCAAAGTTGGTATTTATCTGTAACACGAAGGTTTTGGAGAAAACTGCTCCACCCTAAACTACCCTTTACATGGAAAATGTTTCGCAAATTTTGATTTTCTCGAAAATGGCTCTGACGATTTTGATTAAAATGCCACTTGCCACATTTTTTATAAAAAATGAAATTTATATTTTTGCATTTTCTGACTCTAGCCCACGTAGTCCTGTTTATTCCGAATGACTTTTACATAACTGGTAAACAGCAAGAGATAAACCAAATCTTGCTGTACAAAAATATAGATATCGTTAAAACATACAATTTATGTCCAAATGAATTTTTTTTTTTTTTTTTTTTTTTTTTTTTTTTTGAGTGAACCATTTCGGAGACGTTCCATGTTATTTGTGTGAGTTTTGTAAAACATTCTTTCCACAAGTGGAACAACGTTTATCTTTTTATATCTCAACCGTGCAAAGAGAACGGAATTTCAGAGCTTTGAAAGATTTGACTATCACTCCAAGTCTACTATATACCCACATTCCCCTTATACCTACAGAAAATAATAACAATAAGATAATTTATGCAAACGTATTGGCATTTAGAAGATAGAGGAATACGAGTTAGTAAGAATAGTTATTACAAGAGTAGAGAAAGTCACGTGAGTGAAACACATCCGATTTCTTTCAACCTCTTTCTTGGTGTCTTGTTGATTTGTTTTTTCCATTTGGTGCCGGGAATCTAATATATCTACATGCTGTGTCTATTTTACTGCACTATGTGGAAATGAATTCAATCCTATGATTAATGAGTTAGCGAAGTCGGAGTGGTTGTTTATACTTATACTGCAAATCTCATCACTGAATGCTGCTATGTTGACGTTGTTATGATGCCATGGCATTCAGTTGCGCTGTAGCCTCCATTTTATTCCGGTGCGAAAAGAGATTGTTAAGTTAAAATAGGTGTAAAACGTGAAGAAAGATATTAAATGACTAGCGTTTTGTTTCCATAAGTGCTGCAAGTTACACAGATATATTACAATTCAATTGGGGATAACCAAAACGTGGGTGGCACAGACAACAAAAATTATAGAAAAATCGGCAAATGTTCAGATCTGTGGCAGCTATATCCATATGAGATCGAAAAGATCGCCACCAGGCTGAAAAACAGCCGAGAACTTCTAGATCTGAATCTTGGAATAACATAGCAATGCAAGAGGGTAGGAATTATCCCAAAAGAGTAACTTTACTGCATTTGAAAGCCAAAGGAGGCTCAGTAAAATATAAAATCATCTGCAATGTATAATAAGATTTGTAGCTTTCCTGGCGACGAACATATTCAAGATGCTCTCGGGCTTCGAGCCAGGTGTAGTGATGAAAAGACATCAACGTTTCGGGAGTGTACATCTCTCCCATCTTCAGGATGAATGACTAGCCACTCGTAGTGGGGTCGTTAAGGGGTTATCCTCCCTATGGGAGGCGCCCTTGACTGCTACCATTCCGGGATTTTCTCCCACGCTGGTATAGGGATGGGTTGTAATAAAAGATGGTGGGCAAACTGTGGAAAAGGTTGTAGGGACAGAAATATGTGGGTGCTTTTTTTTTTTTTTTTTTTTTTTTTTTCTTGAGTCAGTTGTCTTTGTTAGGTATATTGCTGGGAAAGAAGAAGTCTTGGTCTCTTGTAAGTTTCTCCAGGGTCAATGTCGTACTCTCCAAGGCCGCGGATAAGATGATTAAAGCTGGTAGGAAGGCCGGCGTAGAAGGTAGTTGAAAGTTGTGTGATGTATTCAGTGAGTTTAGGGATGGAGAGGTCCTTGTGGATGTTGTCATTCGGGACGTACCAGTCCGCGCCTACAGAAGTTCTCAGGTAACGGTTTTGCAGCACCTGTAGCTGATGTAGGGTTGTTTTTGCCGCTGCACCCCAGACCTGGCAGGCATAGGTTAAGGCGGGCCGGATTACCTGCTTGTAAACGAGAAGTTTGTTCCTCAAAGACATTGGTGATTTGCGGTTGTAGAGGGGGTATAACATGGACATTCTTCTGCTGATCTTGGATGCGAGGGAGGAGACATGCGCTTTCCACGTTAAGCGCATATCCAGTAGAACTCCTAGATAGGTTGCTTCCGTGGACCAGGGTACTGTTCCATCTGCTAGGCGAAGATCTTCAACATCTTGCAGGTGGCATCGAGTAAATGTTATTGCTTTAGATTTAGTGGGGTTTATCTGTAGTCTCCATGTAGCAAACCAGACTGTGAGCATGTTGGCATATCTCTGGAGTTTTTGTACAGCGATGTTATGGTGAGTAGAGGAGGTGGTGATTGCTGTATCGTCGGCGAAAAGATACAGGTGGCAGCCCGGGAGAGAAGGAAGAGTGTTTATATAGGTTAAAAATAGCAAAGGGCCCAGGACACTGCCTTGGGGGACTCCTGCGTTGATGGAAAAAGTAGGGGATTGAATGCTGTCTTTTGTAACGACAAAAGTTCGGTTGGTCAGGAAACTGTGAATCAGATGGATCAGATAGGAAGGGGTGTCATAATTGATAAGCCGATGAAGGAGGCCATCGTGCCACACGGAGTCAAAAGCACGGGAAATGTCTAAAAAAAGAGCTGTTACATAGTGCCGGTTGTTGAAGCCAGTGATCACTTGGTCCACGAGGCGAAGGAGCTCGTGTGTGGTTGAATGCTGCTGCCTGAAGCCAAACTGCTCGGGGCGGAGGATGTTATGGCGGTCCAGTGTGCTCTGGAGGCGCTTTTGTAGGACTTTTTCAAATAGCTTACTTATCGCAGGCAAAAGGCTGATGGGGCGATAGTTTTTCGGGTCTTTAGGATCTTTACCCGGTTTGGGCAGCGTAATGATGTGTGCATGCTTCCATGAAGCCGGGAAGTGTGCGAAGCGAAGTAAGCTATTGAAGAGTTCAACTAGTACAGCCAGCCAGGTATCAGGAAGCGCCTTAAATGCTGCATATGGGAGGGTGTCATCTCCCGCAGCTTTGTAGGGCCTGACAGAGGCGATAAGATGTGTTAGTTCTTCTGTTGTGGTAAGGCAGATGACGGACTCAGCGCAAACAGCTTGCACAAATCACCCGACAACTGCTACACCACACCACCGGCTTCAACGCCGCAGCCAAACTCCTAGAGGAACTACGCAGTGCTACCATAGAACTTGACAACACGGAAGCACTAGCATCAATACTACGCAAGCTCCACAGAATAGAGAACAAACCGACCACTACACACGAAGCAACTACGCAGACTTCACCGCCCTCACTCGCCAGAGCGCAGCACCAAGAGAAACAATCGCAACAGCCTACCGCGCCATCTACACGAGTGGCGGAACCATCACATCAGACAACTACACCATCAACACCAACTCAGGCACAACCAGGCCAGACAGCAGCAGAAGGACCTCCACCACGCATACTGACAGCGGAACAAGTAGCGCTGTTCCGCCGAGGCGGCTACACCTTCCACGCCGCTGACCCATGCACCCCTAGGTGCAAGTACAGACTTTGCAGCGGACAAGGAATAAAGGGGTACGACATTGACCCCTTACTGTTCCCACAGCAGTTCCCACAATATTACACTGGGCCTCACGCCTACTCACCACGCCGAACTCACTCCACCACATAGTTACATCAGCAATCGCTGATAACCAACACCGCCGCCTACGCCGCTCACAGCAACCTTAGCAGCAACGCCGACCCATGAAAGCACGAACGTGCGCATGACTACCACCGCCTTTATCTCCCTTATAGGCCACCACTAATTCCCACGTGCACATGGCCAGGGCCTTGTGTCATGGCCATGGCCTGGATCAATACTTTATCCGCTTTATCCCAATGGGCGGCAGCACTCAAACTACGTGAATAACGGAGGTGCTCTATGCGGAACTCCACCAATTTCACCTCAGACTTACACAACTATCACCTTCCACTTTTAATAAATGTATTCTATCCCTCCCCTCTACGCCTAAGACCTTTCAACCCTCCCCTCTTCCTTACCCGGCGAAATAAGCCAAATCTTTATCCCTCTCCAACTCTACTTCTGTCTCCCCTTTCCAAAAAAAAAAAAAAAAAAAAAAAAAATCCAATTTTAAGGCTGGTTTCCAAGATGGACTAAACTGCAATCCAGCGTCCCGGTTCAGTGTACTCTTCTCGGAGGAGATGGCCAGAGCTTCCTTAACCCTCCGTTCCCATAAACCGCTACATTTTGCCACAATGGTCGTTTCTTTGAAGTTGGCTCTGTGGTCTTTTTCAAAGCAGTGCTCCGCCAGCCCTGACTTTTCAGGCTGCATTAATCGTATGGACCGTTCGTGCTCCTTGACTCTGGTGGAAATGGTCCTGCCGGTTTGCCCTATGTACGGCGTCCCGCATTCACAGGGGATACGGTATACCCCTGGTACATTAAGGAGCAGTTTGTCCTTAACCGGCCTCACTAGGTGTTGGATCTTCAAAGGCGGCTTGTGGATGGTTCTGATGTTGTGCTTAGCGAGAATTCTACTGATTCTGCCGGAAAGATTGCCAGTGTATGGGATGCAGGCAGTGGCGGTCGGCTGGTCTGGTGTTTGCTGAGTTTGTGGTTTTCTTCTCTTGGCCTTGGAGATAGAGGCTTCAATATCCTCTACAGAGTAGCCGTTTTGGCGGAATGTGTGCCTCAGGTGCTGCAGCTCTTGTTTTAGGTGGCTGGGATCGGAGATCGACAGAGCTCTGTGGAACAGAGTGTTGAGAACTCCGACCCGAGACATCATAAGTCTCAACGGGTCGGAGTTCTCAACACTCTGTTCCACAGAGCTCTGTCGATCTCCGATCCCAGCCACCTAAAACAAGAGCTGCAGCACCTGAGGCACACATTCCGCCAAAACGGCTACTCTGTAGAGGATATTGAAGCCTCTATCTCCAAGGCCAAGAGAAGAAAACCACAAACTCAGCAAACACCAGACCAGCCGACCGCCACTGCCTGCATCCCATACACTGGCAATCTTTCTGGCAGAATCAGTAGAATTCTCGCTAAGCACAACATCAGAACCATCCACAAGCCGCCTTTGAAGATCCAACACCTAGTGAGGCCGGTTAAGGACAAACTGCTCCTTAATGTACCAGGGGTATACCGTATCCCCTGTGAATGCGGGACGCCGTACATAGGGCAAACCGGCAGGACCATTTCCACCAGAGTCAAGGAGCACGAACGGTCCATACGATTAATGCAGCCTGAAAAGTCAGGGCTGGCGGAGCACTGCTTTGAAAAAGACCACAGAGCCAACTTCAAAGAAACGACCATTGTGGCAAAATGTAGCGGTTTATGGGAACGGAGGGTTAAGGAAGCTCTGGCCATCTCCTCCGAGAAGAGTACACTGAACCGGGACGCTGGATTGCAGTTTAGTCCATCTTGGAAACCAGCCTTAAAATTGGAAATCGACCGACTCAGAAAACACAGATTCCAACGGAGCGGTGAACCACCTCCACACTAGGCTGGGTGTTTTCTACTCGGTACGTACTGGCTGACAGTACTGGTCCCTTCACTCTTGCTTGCTAGTCATTAGGCCACGCCACAGTTCGTCCTGAAGCTTCATAGTGGAAGGACGTGTTTGGCTTTTGCTCGTCGAGCGATATACGCAACGGTTTATGGTGTTGCATCAGCCGCCGAGACAGCTTTCTTTCTTCTTGTGGAAGACAACGCAGCTAAGGGATTGGCTGTTACATTGGAACGTCGGATTGGTGAAAGCATTTCTTCGCAATTTGACAGTTCTTCAATACTAATTTTGTGCTTTTAAAGCACTAACTTACCTAACAACTTCACCAAGCGGGTAAGGTAACAAGGTCCTAGCCATCAGTCTTTTGACTGATAAGGCGCCTAACGGTCCGGGCCCTCTGTTATCTGAGCCACCCAGCGCTCGCTTATACTAAACATACTTGACTTGACAGACATAGTTTTGACACATCAATAAATAAAAATATCGACTCAATCTACACCTCAAGCACCACATCCTACTCCTTCCACCTATTATTTGCAGGGAGGAAATCTGCAGCTGTTTATGGATCAACCATTGATCGTAAACCCTCAGTCACCACTGTCTACGGTCATATATGCCATTCTCGTGAATGAGAAAAAGGCAAGGGCCTTATACATCGAGCAGGCAGACCAGCATCTCCTGCAGAATCTACATGACGATAGTGTGTCGCGAGCTGATCTCGCCACACTATACAAAACGATGGCCGCACACAAACTGCGTGTTGAAGCCATTGACTCTTACATATCAAATTATGTAAAGTCAAACACCATCCAAGGCCAAGAGTGGCAAACTGCCAGTTCTAAGAGGAAGAGGAATGTCGGGCCCTCCTCTAAACAAACCACCACCTCAACTGCAAATAAATTTCAGCCACTAGCTTCAACTAGTAATGCTGAAACTGCACCTGTAGCGACTACTACAAATAACACCGATACAAACATGGACACATCTGATGGCGCCACTGCAAATACACAGAATAACGCCACAGTCCCAAAATCCAACAAGACCACTCCAATATTTCTGCGTGATCCCAAACAAGGCCGGGATTTAACGAAATTTCTGGGTACTTCACACCCGAACGTGCAATTCAACGTAAGAAACATGAGTGGTACTGTGGCGTTTGTACCTAGCAGTCCGGAAGACCACCGTACCATAAGAAAGGTACTGAATGAAGCTTCTGTGCAGTACTTATCCACCTTGCTGCCAGAAGAAAAATTGATGTATGTCACCCTAAAAGATCTGCCGATGTACATCACTGAGGCAGAAGTGGCTGAACATTTGAAAGCCTTAAACTACGCTGTGGAACGAGTGGGCCAACTACGTACAAATCGTAGTCAACCTCCACGTTTGTTACCACACTTCAGAGTGGCCCTGAAGAAGGAGACCCACTCCAACAACATATATAAAGAAACGCGTATGTTTAATGCGCTCATCCGTGTAGAGGCATATCGTCCTCCTGCAAAACCACTGCAATGCACCAACTGCCAGCAGTTTCAACATAGTGCGGCTGGATGTCATTTAAATCCTGTGTGCTCCTTTTGTGGTGAACAAGGTCACAAGCGTCAGGCTTGCCAACTGCCCGGAATTCAAGGCGCTAAGCAAAAGTGCTACAACTGCGGAGGTGAGCACTCATGCAGATACGCTAAATGCCCTGTCTGGCAAGAAACGCGCATTGAGATGCACCTCAATAAAAACGGTCAACGTACGCGTTATGACGCTGCACCTAAAAGTGGAAATCCACTAGGTCTGCCAAAGGAGGCATTCCGTGGCGCCCGTTTTCCTGGACTGGGCCCAGTTGAGCCCGTGCAACACACGGATTATGCTGCAGCACTTAAGACGTCCATGTCTCAATCTCAAACAAGTAATACTAATTCTACACAGCCAGAAATACCTCTGGTTTCGCCTGCAGTTGTACCTGCTGTTACAAAAACTGCTCCACAACAGCTACCAACTGCACCAACCACCATCAGGACCGCCCCTAAAGGTGCTCCCAACGTACAAGCAAGAACTCCAGCTGGGCAATATGTCCCACTACCGCCTCGGCAAACAGCCCAGAAACGTTTACTGGCATATCCACAGCCAGCACCACCATCTGCATCTCCTTTAGTGCCTGACGCTCAATTCTTGAGCTTAATGGAAAAAATTCCACTCCATCTACAGGCGGACTTCGCATCAGTGTTGGCTGAAGCCCTTGCACAGAGACCTGCTACAATTGCCTCGCAAACTGTCCTGGTATACACCGTCTTTACGTTTATGAGTAAATATGGCGGACAGGAGTAATCAGCTTACCAACCTCCTCGGGATCAGGATCTGTTCCTGGAATGCCAACGGCATCCGTGGGAAACTGCAAGAAGTGAGGAACTTTCTTGCAGTTAATAAAATAAACATTCTACTGGTCCAGGAGACCCATCTGTCTGGAAACCAGAAAGCCACTATTCCAGGATGATCTGTCACAGAAGCGACCGAGATGACGGTTTTGGGGGTACGGCCATTTACATTAGCCGCAACATACAACACCATCGCCTCCAGCTAATCACCACTCAAGGCTTGGAAGGAACTGGCGTCCAATTGGCTACTGACAGAGGTCCATTTAATGTATATTCTTTATATATACCACCAGGCAGAAGAATCAGCACACAAGACCTGGATGCTGTATTCACACATGGCTCGGCCACCATAGCCATGGGAGACCTTAACGCCAAAAGCCCGTGCTGGAATTCCACCATCCGCAACCACAGAGGCATGGTCCTGGAAAGGTACCTAGAGCAACGTAACCTTGTTGCACTTGCTCCAGCATCTGCAACCATTACCTACGGAGACCGTCGACCACCTGATTGGCTGGACATCGCCATTGTGCAAAACATTCGGTGCCATCCACAAATCTTCTCCATCCCTGGGCTTTCGTCGGACCATTACCCGGTGCTTTTGTTTTTCAAGGCACGGCCAACACCCAAAGCCCGTCCAAACAGCATAAATCCGCGAAAAACCGACTGGGATAAATACAAAGCTCTAATGGCAGAACAACAGCCTGAAATCCAGCCATGCCTCAATACTGAAGATGCAGACCAACTCGCATCCAAAATAACCAGCACCATGACTGCAGCTATGTCTCAAGCCACTCCTCCTCGACGTCGCTTCTTCCAGGATATGAAGCCACTTCCGCAAGCCATACGTCAGCTCATCGCCACAAAAAACAAGGCACGGCGCAAATATCAACAAACACGCAGTCCCATAGATAAGAGAGAGTGGAATTGTCTCCAGAGCATCGTCAAACTGGAGTTCCAAGACCACAGTAATGAAGAGTGGGAACGACGCCTGGGCACTCTCGATACAGAGGACTCTTCTCTCTGGAGAATGTCTAAGGCTATATTGCGAGTTCCCTCTTCCGATCCTCCACTCTCAGACGGCAATAGAGTTGCCCAGTCTATGAGAGAAAAAGTTGAGTTAATGGCAGAACATCTTGCCTCGACATTCCATCCTGCGCAAAGTCTCGATGATGAGCTGACTAACGACGTCGAAGAAAAAGTTCGCGAATACCTTGACGAACCCTTCGACGCTGAAGAAGTGTGCCTGACTACGATAGAGGAAGTTAACAGAATAGTGGCCTCTGTCCGTCCATATAAAGCGGCAGGCAATGACAACCTGCCATATGCCGCTTTTAAATCTCTACCACCAAACTGGACTGCTGTACTTGTGCACCTTTTCAACAGTCTTCTGCGACTCGCACATTTCCCGGCCGCATGGAAACATGCCCACATTATCACACTGTCTAAGCCGGGAAACAATGCTGCACATCCCGGAAACCATAGACCTATAAGTCTACTACCGGCCATCAGTAAACTGTTCGAAAAGGTGCTCCAAAAACGTCTTCAAAATATCCTGGACAACCATAACATCCTTCGACCAGAACAATTTGGCTTCCGTCGACAGCACTCTACCACACACCAACTCCTACGTATCGTGGATGATGTTATACGTGGATTTAACCATCGGCACTATGTTGCAGCCCTCTTCTTGGACATATCACGGGCCTTCGATACCGTCTGGCATCAAGGTCTACTACATCGACTTATACACTACGACACCCCGTCATATCTGGTACACATGATGAGCAATTTTCTCAGTAACCGGACGTTTGTTGTCACCAAGGACAGCATACACTCACAACCATATGGAATCAACGCAGGGGTACCCCAAGGCAGTGTTCTGGGGCCTCTACTATTTCTGACATTCATCAACACCCTTCCTACTCATAGGGGCTGCAACCTATACCTCTTTGCTGACGACACTGCAATAACCTCTGACTCATCACATCACGATATTGCAGTGCAAAGATTGCAACGCTATGCCGATATGCTAACTGTATGGTTTGCCACGTGGCGACTTAACATCAATGCCGCCAAATCCACGGCCATCACTTTTACGAGACGTCATCTACAGGATGTGAACAACATACGTCTGTCAGGAGTTGACATTCCCTGGTCGACGGAAGCCACTTACTTAGGCGTCAAATTGGACGTGAAACTAACATGGAAACCACATATCATGAGCCTAGTCTGCAAGATCAACAGACGTTTAGGATTATTGTACCCCTTGTACAATAAAAAATCCGTGATGTCACTAAGGAATAAAATCCTAGTGTACAAGCAAGTTGTAAGGCCAGCTCTAACCTACGCTTGTCAAGTCTGGGGTGCTGCAGCGAGGACCAATCTCTACCCACTACAGGTACTGCAGAACCGCTACCTAAGAGCTTCAGTAGCCGCTGACTGGTACATCCCCAACGAAAATATACATAAAGACCTCAAACTCCCAACGCTCATCGACTACATCAAGAGCCTTGCCAACACCTTCTACGCCAGACTACCAGGCAGTTTTAACGAACTAATAAGAGGTCTCGGGGAGTACGACTTAGACCCCGGCGAGACATACAAGCGACCCAGACTGGTACTTACCAATAACTGACTCTGACAAATCACCATCCCCATAATCAACAGTATACCATATCCATACAAAAAAAAAAAAAAAAAAAAAAAAAAAAAAAAAAAAAAAAAAAATCATCATCATCCCAACACAATACACTTTCATACCATCTTTTAATTCTTCATCCATAACTTATACTCCACCATCTAACCACCGTCTTCTTTGAATATTCTACCATCATTAACCAGTAAGGGATCTAATCCCGGAATGGTCCAAGGTCAAGGGCGCCTCCCATAGGGAGGATAACCCCTTAATGACCATCACCCAGGGGCTAGTCATTCATCCTGAAGATGGGAGAGATGTACACTCCCGAAACGTTGATGTCTTTTCATCACTACACCTGGCTCGAAGCCCGAGAGCATCTTGAATATATCTGCAATGTATGTTTGAGACAATATGTTATGAATTTATAATATGTATTACGTTATGTGTTCTTCAAGGAGGAAATTTCAAAATATCAATGGATGCACTTAAACTTTACTCTATAGTATGCAATTCCATGCGATAAATGCATCGTTGGAGAATCTCGGAAGCAGAAAACACACGATTCCCTACTTACTTCCAGACTACTCCTCGTTCTCCAATTATGCATTAACTGCACTTACATAGCAATATACTATTGTAGCACTACATGCACTCTACAACAATTACTATAATCGAATTACTGAATAATATTTTAACTATTGGACTGCTAATTAGAGATTTATTTCAGTGGGTAGTAATTGTGGATTTGTGTGGAAATTTAGTACGTTTTAGGAATAAAGTGTGATTAGATACCTCGTTCACTTTGCCAGTTTTGATTTCTAGATCTCTTAAAATAAGGAGGCAACAACAATAAATAACAACACTGCAGGAGAGTGAGAGCGAGAAAGATAGATAGGTAGCGAGAGTGAGTGTGTGTGTGAGAGAGAGAGAGAGAGAGAGTCCACATCCCGTACGCAATCAACTAACAGAAATGACGCGGATTAGGATTAGTAGACAGAGGGGCCCTCCGGTCAGTGCAGCTCAGCTCAGTATGTAGGCCACTGGAGCCCTTTGTGATCCCTGGAGGAATGGATGAAGAGAACCTCTGAAGGTGACTAGATCCGGACCACAGTGCGTGCTATAATCTGTCTTAAATCAGAATGATCCTGCTGTAAACATTTGGAATGGGCGAGAGAGACAGACAGGGACAATGTACTGGAACCTCTTAGGCCGCTAATTGGTGGAATTAAATTTATCGGTTTGCTTTTCCTTTTTATCGCACAATAACCACCTCTATGAACATCCATGAATTTTCATCCACCAAACATTGTCCTAAGATCGTTTCGTTACAGTTCTCTGTCTCTCTCTTACAGGATCTTTATAGTTTTGTTATAGTAGGGTAATAGTATGGTAATAGTATGAATTCAAATATTGGTAATGGAAACATAATTGTTATAGCAGAATAGAATAATAGTCTGAATTCAAATATTGGTAATGGAAACACAATTGTTATAGCAGAGTAGAGTAATAGTCTGAATTCATATATTGGTAATGGAAATATAATTGTCATAGAAGAGTAGAATAATAGTATGAATTCATATATTGGTAATGGAAATATAATTGTTATAGAAGAGTAGAATAATAGTATGAATTCATATATTGGTAATGGAAATATAATATGTGAGAAATAGTTTTAAGCAGACGTATTCTACAGAAGTTGGAAATACTGGTATATGTGACTGTCTGGAACTTGACCTTCAACCCCAAGGGGGACCCGAGGAAGGGTGTAGCATTCCCAGACGCCTGTCACATAACAGTTTATGGTTATTAGGGATAGTGTCTTACCCAGAGAATATTGTGGAACGATAGATAAGCCTTAGTCACTATGGAAGGGATGTCTTTTGACCCGCCGTTGTCAACGAGTCCACATCGGATGGTGTAACCACTACCAATATTCCTTTAAGCTTGTTCCGTACTGTTTGTAAATAAATCCTTTAACACCAATTGTTGTGTGATTTCGAGTGGAATATCCAGGAAACCTCACCTACTTGCTCCCGCTCGGCACTCAACCAGACAATCCTATCCCACCTCACTTACGGGAGGGTGCTAGGTGCGAGAAGGATACAACATAAATTCTGGTGTCAGGTGTTTGGGTTTCCTGTGATCAAATCCAGTTACGAGTAAAAATCACCATCGCCAAGGACCAAGAAGAAGGCAGCAGCTAAGGCATCACGCTCAACGCCCGAGAATCCTAGGAAGCAGAGACAGCAGCTCTGTGCAACTTCTGCACAATTCCGGAGATTCGAGGTTCGAGGCTCGAGGTGGTAGCAGCAGCCCACTGCGTGCAGTCCCAGATCCGTGAGGAAGACGGCAACCTACCCAGTACTGCGGTGACACTACCCTTGCTGTTACTGGTGGAAGGCCGAGTGCAGACTGTACGGTTTGAAGGTCCGAGGTTCGAGGCGACAGCAGCGGCCTACGGCGAGCAGTTAAAGGTTCGAGGTGACAGATACGGCTTACGGCGAGCAGTTCGAGGTTCGAGGATCGAGAGGTCCAACCACGAGACGAGGAACGTCGAGCGCTGAAACGGCGCAACAGCTGGAGGACCAGGGATCGAGGATAGTTGGCGACGCGTCTGGACCTGGTGAACGGGACAGACAAGGTTGCGGACCGCAACAGACGATACAGCTCGTCCACTGAAGGCGTAGAGGTGAGTCCTTGCTACTACTATATGTAAAATGGCAGTGGATAGTAGAAGTAGCTGTTATATGTTACCCCACGAGGCTCTTAAACTAGTATCTTGTTTTAATGGGGAAAAGAATGAAGTTACGCAGTTTATCGTAGATGCGGATACTGCATGTGAAATGATAAGTCCTGAGAGATTAAATGTATTCTTTAAGTTGTTGCTTACTAGAATAAAAGGGGAACCCAGGAAGGCAATTATCCATAGAAAACTAGAATCGTGGGAGGAGGTTAAGGAATATTTAAGGCATTCCTATGTTGAGAAGAGAACTCTTGATTATTATAGCACTCAACTTTTTGCTGCTAAACAGGAAAAATCTGAGTCAATAAGCGGGTGGATTAACCGTATACAAAGGTTAACAGCAGAGTTTAGAGAATCAGCGTTAGAAAAGTGTAAGGAAACTGAGAGGGAAGGAATACTGGCAATTACAGATAAGTTGAGAAATATCTGTTTTATACAAGGTTTGGCTGATGATAGAATTCAGACCATTGTTCGCAGCCGGGGGCTGGAACAGGAATTCCAAGAGGTATGTAAAACCTCGTTGGACGAAGAAAGTGCCATTATTTCCAAACGAGAAAGGTATTCTAGAGTAGAACAGGTGAAATGCCATAAATGTGGCAGGGTTGGCCATATCGCTAGCAAATGTTATGTAAATGTTAAGAAAGAGTACAGTAAGGCAATTAATAGTGTTTCCACTGAAAATAAGGGAAAGTCGAGCATAGTAACTTGCTTTAATTGTGGTAAGGTCGGACACTTTGCTAGAAAGTGTAGGAGTCCTAGGAAAAATAAGCAGAATGAAAAGGATGAAAGAACTAAGAAGTCAGAAGACGATAGAACAGTAGAATCTGTTGCTCATATTGGAGTAATTTCTAAAACAAAGCATGAGTTCGTAAGAATTAGTTCTCCTGCTAGTAAGAAAGGTGAATTTGTGATGTTAGTGGATTCAGGGTCAGATATGTCGTTGCTTAAAACCCCTTCAGTTGTAGGAAAACTTATTTTTGATCCGGAAAAGAAAATGGTTGCAAAAAGCGCAAGCGGATCGTTGATAGAAACGTATGGCGCGCTAAATACCGAGGTTCACATAGGGAATAATGTTGTGAAGTACGATTTTCAGTTAGTGAAAGATCAAGTAAATATTCCCTGTGATGGAATTCTTGGAAGAGATTTCTTGGAGGCCACGAAAGCTACGCTAAATTACAAAGATTTAGAGCTGAGTGTTGTCGGGGAACGACTTAAACTATTAACCAAGGGCGCTGTGGAGTCAGTTAGGACAATTAAGCTTCCGGGGAGGTCAGAGGTCATGGTTGAAATCCCTATAGAGAATGTTGAGCTGAAGGAGGGGTTGATAGAAAAATGCGAAGTACAATCAGGTGTTTATTTGGCAGATTCGGTTGTAACTGTTAGGAATGGAAGTGCTGTAACTAGCATGCTAAATACCAATGATGAGGAAGTTGAACTTAGGGTGACTCCGGTTAAATTGGAGGCAGTTATTAATGAAAATAATTGCGAAAAGCTGTGCACTATTACTAACACCCCACAGGCAGCTAATAGAGAAACAGAGGTAATGGCTCAATTGAGGCTTGAGCACCTCAACGAGGAAGAAAGGGGGGGGGTGATTAGGGAAACATGCAGGTTGTATCAGGATATATTTTATTTGCCGGAGGATAGTTTGAGTTCCACTAGTGCAGTAGAACATGCTATTATAATGGAACCAAATATAGAACCGATTCATGTAAAGCCTTATAGACTACCCGAGGCACACAAACAGGAAGTAGAAAAGCAGGAACAAAAATTATTGCAGGAGGGTATAATTGAAGAGAGCAATTCGCCTTGGAATAGTCCCTTACTAGTAGTAAAAAAGAAAATGGATGCAAGTGGCATCCAGAAATTTCGGCTTGTAGTCGATTTCAGGAAAATAAATGAAAAGACAGTAGGAAATGCTTACCCACTTCCAGATATTACGGAAATCCTAGATCAGTTAGGGAATTCCAGATATTTCTCTTGCATAGATTTGGCAATGGGATATCATCAGATACCCATGAAGGCAGAAGATAAGGAGAAAACAGCGTTTTCGACTAAACATGGTCATTGGCAGTACGTGAGAATGCCATTTGGCTTAAAGACCGCACCAGCCACGTTTCAGAAAACAATGAACACGGTGCTGGCGGGTTTATCGCCATCCAGGTGCTTTGTTTTCCTGGACGACGTAGTTATCTATGCAGGATCGCTTAAGGAGCATGATCAAAAATTGAGGGAGGTATTTCAGAGGTTTAGAAGGTACAACCTAAAACTGCAGCCGGAAAAATGTGAATTTTTGAGAAAAGAGGTTAGCTACCTTGGTCATGTAATTTCGGAGAATGGGGTACAGCCTGACCCAAAGAAAGTGGAAGCAGTAGCAAATTATCCCATACCTAAAGGACTGACTGAATTAAGAGCATTTCTGGGTTTAGTTGGCTATTATCGCCGATTCATTCCTAACTTTAGCAAAATAGCCGCACCTTTGCATTTGTTGCTAAAAAATAACGCGAAGTTCACCTGGGGGGATGATCAACAGATAGCCTTTAATACTTTGAAGCAAAAGTTGTTGTCAAAACCTATATTGCAATATCCAGATTTCTCAAGGGAATTTATTTTGACAACAGACGCCAGTCAGGATGGACTAGGGGCATTATTGTCGCAAGGCCCGATAGGTAGGGATTTGCCAGTAGCGTTTGCAAGTAGAACTCTGAATAAGGCAGAAAAACAGTACAGCACCATTGAAAAGGAGCTGTTGGCAATAGTATGGGCTTGTAAGCACTTTAGGCCTTATCTACTAGGGAAAAGATTTACTATTGTAACTGATCATAGGCCACTTAAATGGATAATGAGTGTCAAGGAACCGGGTTCGCGACTACTCAGATGGCGAATCAAATTGGAAGAATACGATTACCAGATTGTTTACAAAAAAGGGTCGTTGAACGGAAATGCCGATGCACTTTCTCGCATTAGAGTTATGGGAGTTGCAGAAGAAGGGGAGGTAACGGAGGAACAAAAAAGGGCGATACTACAGGAGGCACACGACAGCCCTACGGGTGGTCACAGGGGTGTCACAAAAACCTACTGGGCGATCAGGAAGAATTATCAATGGCCAGATATGAAAAAGGACATTGAGTATTATATAAAGAAATGCGAGAGTTGTCAAAAGAATAAGCTTTTGTGGCCTAGGAAACGAGCACCCATGGAAATAAGTACCACAGCAAAATCTCCTTTCGAAAAATTATCTCTCGATATAGTGGGTCCCTTAACGGTGACGAATAAGGGGAACAAGTATATCTTGACCTGCCAAGATGAACTTACCAAATATATGGTAGCCGTGCCTCTAGAAAAACACGATGCGGTGACGGTTGCTAAGGAGTTCGTGGAAAAAATTATGTTACGTTACGGAATTCCATTAAAGGTGTTAACAGATCAGGGTTCGGAATTCTTAAGTGATTTGTTCAAGAATGTCTGCAAGCTAATGAGAATAACAAAGTTGCAGACTACAGCTTTTCACCCACAGGCAAACGGTGGATTGGAGAGAAGTCACCGTGTTCTGGCTGAATATTTGCGGCATTATGTGGGGAAGGATCAAACAGACTGGGATGAATGGGTGAAGTTTGCTGTGTTTGTATACAATACTACTGTGCATTCATCCACTGGTTATACACCTTTTGAGCTTTTGTTTGGGTATGAGTGTAGGACACCCCTAACACTGAAAAAGGAACCAGAAATTAATTATTCCTATGATGACTATGTGAGCGAATTGAAAAGTAGGCTACAAAGTGCTCACGAGGTGGCTAGACATAATCTAGTTACAAGAAAATATAAGAGCAAGGAATACTATGATCATCACAGTGAGGAAATTAAATACGAGGTAGGGCAAAAGGTGTTACTAAAAGATGAGACGGTCCGTAGAGGCAGATCAGGTAAAATTTCTAGCCAATGAATAGGCCCATATGTAATAGTGGCAGCTAACGGAGTAAATGTAACGCTGAAGAGAAGAAAAAGGTTGCAAAAGGTACATGTGAACCGGATTAAACCTTTTTATTAAGGTAAGGTTAGCCTTGGATAATTAGCGAGACCTATTTATTTTCAGATGTTGACCTTACTTTTGGCTGCGATGACCTGGTGCCTAGGATTGGGAGAAGCCCATCCAGAAGTGGTGAAGTTCGAAACTCCGCCTGGTCTTTACTATGAGAGTAAGGGTACCGCCCAGCTGTACAATAGTGTATGGAAGATAATTGTGTATGTAGATTTAGGTAATTTAGAGTACCAGGTAGATACTACAGAAAATTATGTAAAGCATACTTTGAGTGCATGCGAGCACGTTTCCTTGCAGAAATGGTCAGGGTGTACAAACTTTAAGAATATAATACAGGATAAATTAGGCAAGTTAAGGAGAACCGAAGGGTTATTGAGGGAAATGACAGGTCGTCAGGAGACGCGTACAAGGAGAGGTGTAATCGATGTAGGAGGGCAGCTTTTGAAAATATTGTTTGGTACATTAGATAATGATGACGCGGAATATTATAATCAGCAAATACAGCATGTGGAGGAAAATGAAAAAGGCATTACAAATTTGTTGAAGGAACAAGTCTCTGTAGTAAAGGTTTCTCTAGGTTTGTTCAATGATTCACTTATTAATTTGGCTTTCAATGAGAAGGTATTGGAAGAGAATTTAGTTAGAATTCAAGACTTCCTAAACAAAAGCCAGCAGCAAGAAGTTAAGATGCTTGATGATCTACAAATGAAAATGACGGTTAGTAATCACTTACTTAGTTTAAATAATGTGATACCGAAATTTAGATTTCCGATCGAATGGGCTTTTGAAAAAGACACGTTTTAATTTAATTGCCGGATGTGAGATTTGCGATAAGTGTTAAGTAATAACATAAATAGATAATAGAGCAGGAAGTGTTGTAAGGTGAGCAAGATATGAGTAAATAATAGTCGTTAAATTTGTAGGATAAACACATTATTGGTTTGAAATTAGCGAGTCATGACGTCATACTACATAGTTTAAATACACGTTCGAAAGTCAAGTCTACCAACCTTAAAAGTCGTGCGATATATTTAATAAAATATAAAGTAAACATCGTTTAATCCTAAAAAGGTAATTATATATTCGAAATTCATAAAAGAACATGTTATAATAGAAAGGGACATTTCTAAATTGCGGGAAAAGGAAATAGCATTTTGGATACGAGGCTTTCTTGGATGACGTCATGACATTCAAATTTGGAGAGGCGGTTTCTTAGCGTGGGTACGCCAGAAAGCGTCTGGTCACTACTCAACCAGAGACCAGTACGGCAGGTTGTGCTGTGAGGACGTGAGTGCGATTCCTCTACATATACAATCGGCATAGCTCCCGAAAATATCAAAGATGCAATAAAGAATATGCAAAGGATTCCTTGGGTTGTCCATTACATCTACGCAGACCCGAGATAAAGCTTCAAATGGCATCCCAACGTGTGGCGTCGAAAGAAGAGACCAACCCCAAGACGACCAGGCCAGCATCGAGCCAGCAGACAAGAAGGTGCCCAGCGTGTGAACATCTGTGAAACGTGTAGTGAACAAGTTTAAGTGCGTGAAATATTGGTGAGTAGAAAAACACGTGTAAATAGTTTAGAAATGGAAGACAGTGATAGCGATTTTCTAGGTTTTGAGAGTCCGGAAATTGAGAAAAGTGTAGTTAGGATGGAAAAATATAATCAGAATGTAATTGGTAGCAGAATATGCCAAGAAGTAGAAGATCAGAACGTTAGAGAAACACCTAGAGGTAGTTCAGAAATGTTTAGTAGTAATTCAGAAAGGCCAGCATTTATGTCAGAAATAGAGAATATGTTTCAAAAGATGAGTACAGAGTTAAGTCGAAAAATAGATGAAACTAGTAAAGAATTAAGAACAGTGGAAAGGATGAGTACAGAGTTAAGTCAAAAGATAGATGAAAATAGTAAAGAATTAAGAACAGTGAAAAAGATGAGTACAGAGTTAAGTCAAAAGATAGATGAAACTAGTATAGAGTTAGGACAGAAATTAGAGAAGGGACAACAGGAATTGGGAATGCAATTGGAAAATCAGAAGAGAGCTTTCGAAACCTTTAGGGAAGAAGTTAGGGAGGAAATTAATAAAGTCAGTAGTGAAGTAAAAGAAAATAGAGAACAGGTTAAGGGAGAATTAGAGATAATACGGCAAGAAGTAAAGAATTCTGAAAAGAAATTAGGTCAACAAGTGAGTGAAAAATTAGATAAAGAAAGGGAAAGAGTAATATATAGATTAGACAAACAAAGGGAAGAGGTAGTACAAAGGTTAGATAAAGACAGGGAAGAAATTAGAGAAGAGCTACAGGGGTGTAAAGTTAGAATAGAAAGATCTGATGTAGAAAGTGAAAGGCAGGCTAGAAATTTGGAGGATGTTACAGACCAAATAAAAGGAGTAGTAACAGAAATTACTCAGGTAAAAGAGGCCTTAGAAAATTTGAAATTAAATGAAAATGCATGTAATCACAACAATCTTAGTAATGAAGTTGCAAGAAACGAGGCAATACCAGGTGTATCAGCTGACATTTCGATGCAAAATAGGGGTAACAGTAATTCCCATTCTGATCTCGGAAATAGCTCAGGGATAGGTGACAATTCAAATTTACATTGGCCTAACCATGTCTTAAATGAAATGACACCTCCAGTTTTTGAAAATGAAGATTCAGATGATCCTAAAGCCTTTTTAGAAGGGTTACAAGAGTACTTCACGGTGAAACGTATACCAGAGGAGTACAAGATGGTGATAGTAAGAAAATGCCTAAAGGGTAATGCTGCTAATTGGCTAGGCCTTTCTATGGGTAACAATAATGATTACAGGACCTTTAGGAACATCTTTTTAACCAGATATTGGGGAGCTAGTAGGCAGGCTAATATTAGAGTTGAATTAAGCAATGGAAAGTTTAATCCTAGATCGGAGGAATCGATGGTCAACTACTTTATGAGAATAGCGAGAAAATCGAAGATGTTGGATCCTCCCTTAGATGAAAAAGATCTAATAAATATAGTTACTCCACATTTTCCGGAAACGCTTCAACACTACCTAATCATAGCCCGACCCGATAGCATTGCAGCTATGATCGAATTATTATCAGCCTTAGAAGTCAATAAGCCAAAACACGCATTTGGAAATAAATATGAAGAAAAAGAAACTGTAAATTCTTTCGGGCAAGGGGCACAGTATTATCAGAATAGAAGTGAAATTAGGGAAAGATATAAAGGACCAGTACCAAGGATGGAATCATTCCGGTGGGAAAATCAAGGTAGATATAACCAGGAAGGGCGTCACCAAAATAGAAATGGTAATCAAAGGGGAAGAAATATAAGGGTGAATTATATGAATACAAATAGATTTGATCGAGGTAGACGGGGACGTTATTTTGGACATAGTCGAAATTCAAATGATGGGTATTGGACAAACGGAGATAATGAGTTTAGACCGAGGTCACCAAGACAGGGAGAAAGGTATTCTAATGGACGAAATTCTCCCGAAAATGCTGAAATGGTTGAGGCCATTAACACGGTCAAAAACATGGTAGGAAGTAACCCCGATTTAATGCAGGAAAACAGAAGTAACAATTCGGGAAATAGTACAGGAGCAATACCTAAAAATCAGGGAAACGCCAGACCCGGTCAAACGCGCCTTCAGTGAGAACTGGGTATCCTAGTAATGATTGTGATAAGTACTCGGAAATAAATAGTCCTGGAAGGCAAATGATGATACAAAAGAAAAGAGAATGGAAAAATAGAATTGACGAAAACGAAAAAGTAGGAGATCCACCTAAAATCAAAATTGGAGTAAATGGAAAACAATACAATGCAATTATAGATACGGGATCAAATAGCACAGTATGCTCACAAAATTTTTATGATAATTTACAAAGTAGTGGTTTTAAAGTAATGTCTTTACCAGTTAATGGGATATACTGCTCGCTAGCTGTGGGAAAACGAAAAGAGAGAGTAAAATTTCAAGCAATGATAAATATTGAAATAAATGGGAGAATACTAGGAATTTTATTTCTGATTGTAGGAAGACTTGTTACAGATATTATAATAGGTTGTGATTGTCTTTATGCCTGGGAAGCTGTGGTGAATTTTAAAAACATGATTGTAGAAATGAAAGTTGAAGATGAGACCATTATAGTGCCTTTTGTGGAAGATAGTAGTTCAGAAACTATTGTAAGAGAAAAAGAGGAAGAAGAAATCCAAGGGGATACATTCTTTGTAGAATATGTTAAAGTAGGAGCTATGGAATTAACTGAAGTAAATGTCAAAGAGTACAGTGTCGATAATAAAGAAAATGTAGAATGGGATAAAAATGATTTCATAGACAATTTGAGGTTTTCTGACGCAACTAGGTACTATGATAGGGAGAGTAGTGAAGACTTAGAAGAATTGTTGAGGGAAAAAGTAACTCAGGCTGATCAACTAAATGAACAACAGAGGGATAAACTGTTTGAAATATTAATCCGAAATAAAGAAGTATTCTCTGAGAAACCTGGTAAATGTAATATTTATACTCATTCGTTTGAGATGATACCCATCAAACCTTTTACACATAAAGCGAGAGCTATCCCTAGTACAACAAGAGAAGAGGTAGATGCAGTTATAAAGTCAATGTTAGAAGATGAGGTTATTGAAATTTCGAATTCAGAATTTGTGAATCCCCTATGTATTGTAAATAAGGCCAATGGAAAGATTAGGGTGACATTAGACTCGAGAAAACTAAATTATTGTTCATCATACTTTCCATCAGGGAATCCAACAGAACGTGTCCTCCGAGATGTAGGAATTTATTTACGTGTACTTACACATCATAATCACAAGGATTGGGTGAAATATTGTCCATTGATAGAAAAGATTATCAATCACACCATTAATGTAACTACTGGGTTTGCACCAATAAAATTAATGTTAGGAATTGAACCAGAACCAATATTGATCGGGGTACCAAAAACACTGAAAATTAATGACATTCAGTTAAGTGAAGAAGAAAGAGCGAAAATTGCTTTTGAACGAATCAAGAAAAAGGCAGAGAAGCGAAAATTTAAGAAAAAGAGTAGAAAACATAAATGGGAACCTAAGATAGGCGATTGGGTACTAGTTAAAGACCATAAGTTATCAAGTGCCTTGCGAGGTAGGAACAAAAGGATGGAATTGTTATATAAAGGTCCTGCAAAAATTATATCCAAATTTGGTTATCATACCTATGAATTAAAAGATGTTAAAAATGAAAAATGTCTGGGAAGGTGGCATAAACAACTCCTTCGACCATACAAGAAACCGTGTGGTACCTTGGAACCTTGATTTAATGTAAAAAAAAATTGGAAGTGTCATTTGTCTATTGGCGCCCAATCAGCTTTGAGATAAAATGTAAATGTTAGCTTACTTGAAAATCATATATTGGTCAGGTACTTACATATTCATGAAAAATGCAGAATGTGAATTGCTATCTACTACAAAGAGCTTAAAAATATATTGTATAGAGCTCACAATAACAGCTTCAGAAAGATTGTTAAATTGTTCATCTCCGCATAGAGAGAAAACAGAATATTTACTTTGTAAACATTTGTTAAAATATTTAGATGTATAGATAGTTATCACAGCAAGACAAAGAAAGAACTTGTCTGAAGAGTGTAATGGATTTATATAAATATATGTACATTTTAGTGCTTAAAGGATATAGTACAGATATGTGTTACAATAACAAAAGTGAAAAATCACAGTGCAAGTGATAGTGAGAGCGAAGTGAGCAAACATGAACTAAAAGAAGGAAGTATAAAGAAAGACTCTTGAAATTTAACCTTTATATAAAAACTTCACAGAAGAAACCATAACATATTGTAATTAGTATTTAAGGATTAATGTTTAGTCAAGTGTACAATTGTTTGTCATGTTAAAAAGATTAATGAGAAGATATGTTAATAACCAATTTCAAAACAGTGTAATTGAAAATTGTATATAATGGGAGTGTTGCCGATTATTCAAAATACAGGAGTAATTTTTAATTTTTCTTTCGGGCAAGACATTTACATTATTTTATTATGAAATAATAAAATAATATAAATGGGGGCATTTGATACCGAAATTTAGATTTCCGATCGAATGGGCTTTTGAAAAAGACACGTTTTAATTTAATTGCCGGATGTGAGATTTGCGATAAGTGTTAAGTAATAACATAAATAGATAATAGAGCAGGAAGTGTTGTAAGGTGAGCAAGATATGAGTAAATAATAGTCGTTAAATTTGTAGGATAAACACATTATTGGTTTGAAATTAGCGAGTCATGACGTCATACTACATAGTTTAAATACACGTTCGAAAGTCAAGTCTACCAACCTTAAAAGTCGTGCGATATATTTAATAAAATATAAAGTAAACATCGTTTAATCCTAAAAAGGTAATTATATATTCGAAATTCATAAAAGAACATGTTATAATAGAAAGGGACATTTCTAAATTGCGGGAAAAGGAAATAGCATTTTGGATACGAGGCTTTCTTGGATGACGTCATGACATTCAAATTTGGAGAGGCGGTTTCTTAGCGTGGGTACGCCAGAAAGCGTCTGGTCACTACTCAACCAGAGACCAGTACGGCAGGTTGTGCTGTGAGGACGTGAGTGCGATTCCTCTACATATACAATCGGCATAGCTCCCGAAAATATCAAAGATGCAATAAAGAATATGCAAAGTTCTTCTTGGGGTAGTCTATTCAAAAACATCTGCGCGTACCCGAGATAAAGAGATCTTCATCCTGACTAGCCGGAGCGAACCACATCAAAGGGCAACACCACGTCACCAACGACTTCAGCTTCAAATGGCGATTTAACAACGTGATCAACAACATTTTTTTTAGCTTCAAATGCCATGGAAACCTTATTTCGCAATTGTGATATACTAATAGATGGTATATTAAATGCTCAAAAGGGACTTATTCATCCACAGGTAGTAGCTCCTTCGGAATTACTGCATGTTTTAGAGAAAGGTGTTGCAAATTTGCCCTTAGGTACCTCCCTGCCATTTGCAGTAAGCAAGGATTCGCTTCATTTGTTAATTGCTATGTGTGATGTAGCTGTATTTGTAAAGGATGAAAAACTCACATTTGTACTATTTTTACCTTTAGTGTCACAAGGTGTTTATAATGTGTATCGACTTATACCAGTGCCTGTTCTCATTGAACAAGGGAAATATGTGTTTGTGGACGTTCAGGACGATCTTCTGTTTATTGATAAGAGCAGACAATATTATTTTATGAGTCCTTTGTCTTTGTTGGAAAAATGTAAAACATTGGGAGATTCAAAATATGTATGTAAACAAACCCTTCCACTTAAGTTAGCCCACTATCATGATGATTGTGTTGTGAAAATGCTACAAAAACTTCGTAGATTACCTTCTATATGTGAAAAGAGGCTTATTGAATTACGCGAATCACTATGGACACCTTTAGCAAATAATGAGTGGTTGTATTTTGTACCATCTGTAGAAAGTGTTACTATTTCATGTCCTGAGGAACAACCAAGAGATGTTATTTTAGAAGGGTATGACAAACTTAAGCTTAGTTCAGGTTGTAAGGGGTATGGTAAATCCTTTGTAATTCAGGCAGAAGTTGTAATGTCCCAGGGTAATTTTAGTAATCTTGATGTGTTGTCCTCAATTAACATAGATGTTGATTGCTGTGAAGAATTAGTAGGAAAGTTAAAAAGAAATGAGTTAAAGCTGAACACAACTTTCAAACAAGTGATAACACATTTTGATGAGTTAAAGGTTGTTAGCTATAAATCCTCTCAAGTGGAAGAGATGATTCAAATGCAAGAGTGGCAAAATTCATTCACGGTAACACAGGCCCGATATTCCGTAATTGTTTATATTATTATTGGTATTTTGGCACTATATTTTTGTTATAAAGTGTTTAGCTGTTACAAGAATAGATGTGTTCGGAGATTTAAAGTACCAGCTATTGAGTCAGGTGGCTCAGGTAATACAGTGAATATTAACATACATTCAAGCAACGAAAGTCTGAGTCCTGTCCCAGAGGAGATACCTCTCCATGACTCTAAAGATAAACCTACCACTTCCACAAGGCACTCCGAACGCATAAGACATATGTGTACGTATTAAAGAGTAGTCAAAATTTAGGTGTAAATTTTGACCTAATTACGGCGGGAGGTGTTATAGTAGGGTAATAGTATGGTAATAGTATGAATTCAAATATTGGTAATGGAAACATAATTGTTATAGCAGAATAGAATAATAGTCTGAATTCAAATATTGGTAATGGAAACATAATTGTTATAGCAGAGTAGAGTAATAGTCTGAATTCATATATTGGTAATGGAAATATAATTGTCATAGAAGAGTAGAATAATAGTATGAATTCATATATTGGTAATGGAAATATAATTGTTATAGAAGGGTAGAATAATAGTATGAATTCATATATTGGTAATGGAAATATAATATGTGAGAAATAGTTTTAAGCAGACGTATTCTACAGAAGTTGGAAATACTGGTATATGTGACTGTCTGGAACTTGACCTTCAACCCCAAGGGGGACCCGAGGAAGGGTGTAGCATTCCCAGACGCCTGTCACATAACAGTTTATGGTTATTAGGGATAGTGTCTTACCCAGAGAATATTGTGGAACGATAGATAAGCCTTAGTCACTATGGAAGGGATGTCTTTTGACCCGCCGTTGTCAACGAGTCCACATCGGATGGTGTAACCACTACCAATATTCCTTTAAGCTTGTTCCGTACTGTTTGTAAATAAATCCTTTAACACCAATTGTTGTGTGATTTCGAGTGGAATATCCAGGAAACCTCACCTACTTGCTCCCGCTCGGCACTCAACCAGACAATCCTATCCCACCTCACTTACGGGAGGGTGCTAGGTGCGAGAAGGATACAACAGTTTCGGGCAGATTATAGAACGTACGATCACAGAATGACACCAATACTGCGCCATCTTCAAGGAGCCTCTCAGGAAGGGGCTTCAGCCAGCCTCCAAACCCCACGGAGAAGCCTTTTACACAACGCAAACTCCAACCGTCCGCTGTCGTCGAGTCGCCTGATCCAACAAACGTACAACCCTGAGTAGGCGTAGGCTTTCACGGCCGGTGTTTGAAATTCTACATGAGTCTTCCGGGCTGATTTGCCGTGGTCTGCTGGAGTAACTTGGAGTACAACCCTGAATCAGATGATGGGGAACGGAAATTCGTGGTAGAAGAACCACAATAGCATTCGTCTACCAACGTGGAAAAGTCACCATAGCCAAGGTAAGGGAGCCGGAACTATAAGATTCAGTCAGATGTAACGCTCTCAATAACAATGACATGGTTATTACAGGTAAAACGGAGCAACCACTAATATTAATATCATAATTATTAGTTTTATTTTAATTAATTTTAGTGTAAATCATTTTCATTATTACATCAGTATTAATATTTTTGTTATTGTTATGACTTTCTTCCATAACATGAAAGACGCTCTCTAGTGGTAATGCTCATGAGCAAGGTAACTGTGTGTTGGGGTCCTTCACGTATGCGTAATCTATTATAGTGTCTTTCAATAGATTATTTTCTCGCTCATGTAATTATTGTCCTGCAGATGAGATATTTAACTCTATCATCACGACTTTCGAAACATAATTGACTTAAATTGACTTTGGACATTATTTTCTCTCTTTAAAGCAGGTTGTTCCATTATTAGGTATTTGTATTGCACATATCCATTTCACTGGTAAACTAACCGTCATATCAACACAGCTTACTCCATTCTTCGCTCAGCAGCGCGGGAGTTGAATCGAACTTAACCGAGTAGTCACGACGCGAGGTGCAAGGGCACTCTGCACGTTGGATTGCACCCAGTGTGATTATAACCTTTGAAAGGCCCTTCCATAAATGAATTGCACGTCATACAGCTCTGTCCATTCACAGAATAAATTTTCTTCTGCCTTCTGTACTATACAACAAACGAACAAAACACAATTAAACATTCAGCGGACAACTTAATTCAAGTAATTATTATTAGTATAAGTTCCATAATAGGTCTCTACAGACCCATATCTACATAAGCTTTTTTACTCCCTTTTTCGCGTTGGAAGGATGTCCCCATAGCTAATGGACATTCCGTCCAGAGCCTTTTCATTTTTAATACACCCCTTGCATGAAACAAATCAAACATTGCGGTATAACGAACGCAGGAAAGAGGTATCAGCTGCTCCTGTTGAAAGCATTTTATCGGCTGTTTTTACAGCCCCTATTATGTTTCAAGTTTATCAGTACGACTCGTTTGAAATGTTTGTAGTCACTAATCCATCATGCAGCACGTCTGTCCTTACGGGCTAATTTAAAACAAGCCCTTTGTGCACGAGAGGCAAAATAAAGTAAAAAAATTATGCATTTTATCTTCAAAATGGTTCCAACGCTGTCACCGGAACATTTTTGCCGCTGTTGCGGTGAAAAGTAGAGGGTTCTGCTGTCGTGGATTTACGAAGCGCTTATCACAATCATTAGCTCTAATGTATGTGATGTGAGCGAACATTTTGCGCGAAATCACTTCAGAGGCAAATTTTCACGGCAAATGTGGTTGGCGGTTCAGTGATAAAATGCACAGCCTGTGTCTGTGGTGTACTATTTTCATATAAGCATGACGTGGTTTCCCCTGTAGTGTCCTATATTTTAACTCTGAGGCTATGAATTACCTTGCTGGATATTTGTGCAAATCTATGGACATCTTAACATCTTAGAAATTAATAAAAGCCTTATTAGTAGTGCTTCCAAGGTTTCAAACTTCCGGTCTTGGTTAATTGCTATCTATTTAAACATAACTAATAACTAACCCGCAACAAATATGAGAACAAATATATATATATATACTAATAATAATAATAATAACAATAATAACAATAATAATAATAATAATAACAATAATAATAACAATAATAATAATAATAATAATAATAACAATAACAATAACAATAATAATAATAATAATAATAATAATAATAATAATAATAATAATAATAATAATAATAATAATAATAATAATAATAATAAATTATTATTATTATTATTATTATTATTATTATTATTATTATTATTATTATTATTATTATTATTATTATTATTATTATTATTATTATTATTATTATTATTATTATTATTATTATTTTGTCCGTAGGATTGATTAATGCAGGAGGGTTCAACAAATACTTGTCGACACCCCTGACTTCCTCGAAAGTGTTCTTTGGAGCCATGGATGCTATTTCAGTTCAGGATTTTGAATACCTATTCTACGAATGAAGTCAGCATATCAGTACTGTTTGATGATAATAACGATGAAAATAATATCACAATAACAAATCATATATAATAGTAACAAGCATATTAACATAACAATAATGATATTAAAACTAATTAAAATAAAGCTAATAATTTGCTGCTAATGATAGTGCTTATGGTGATAACAGTAATAACAGCAAAAACGTAATAATAACTAACAAAATACTAGAACAACTAAAATAATGAGGATACTACTACTGCTGCTGTCGCCACTGCCCCCGCTGCCGCCGCCGCCGCCGCCGATGATGATGATGATGATGATGATGATATGCAACAATAACATTAATAAGAAACGAACAAGTACCAATGAAACAGTTTATTCCCTGTAAATAAAGTCCCTATAAGTAAAGTGTAAAACATTGTAAGAATCCTTTCGGTTGTTTATAGTCTATTATCACCGACTACCAGGGTTGCCAACTCGTACGATAATTATGGGGGCATACGATAATTTTGTTTGTAAACATGGTTGCCAACACGCACGATAATTATGGGGTGTACGATAATTTGAATGTATGTTCGATACAGGCGAAATATCATTTTCACTAGTAATTATTATTTATTATGCCAACAAACTTACTGTTGGTGTTTTTAAACACACCAACAGTAAGTTTGTTGGCATAAATAAATAATAATTACCATCTGAAGGTTATTTAATCCTGGGATATAAAGTACTTACAATAGTACGTTACCATTGGGGTAATTTGTCTCTGATGTGAGACTGCCTTTGTGGTTTACCAGGAGAAATACGAACTGGTTTGAGAATTTAATGCCATTCTGGCAGTTTGTCACAATAGCTCAGTGGTAGAGCAGCCGCCCGGTAAGCGGAAGGTCTGTGGTTCAAATCCCAGTTGTGGCATTGAATTTTTAAGACAACCGTTTCCTACCCTACTAAGCCTGCTACCCTTTATCCCCTTATTGCCAGTGTGCCCAGATCTGATAATCTCAATGAAGAAGGCACTGTTCAGAAAATTGATGTTCAATGGAGAAAACTTGGAATACGTGATATTTTGAGTGAAATAAAGAACATGCCTGAACCTGGCAGTTGTTAAATGTATGTGTCACCTAGGTGGAAATAATGATTTCAAAGAACTAGCGGCCTTTGTATTATCAGAGATTTCGTTGCCCCACAGAAGCGCTTCTTGTGAAGGATTTTTTTTTCCAAACTAGGTTTAATAAAAACCAAAGTTAGAAACAGATTGGCGCTAGATACAGTAAATGGACTTATTCTGTCGTCTCAGCTTATGAAATAATGTGTTGAGTCCGAAAATCTGCAAGTTACCAAAAAGAAGCCAAAGTTTATCTCAACAACACATTTGTGTAATGCTGCAACAGTTGAGGAAGATTAACTTTCAGATGAATAGTGCGAGAAACATAAGTGCTAAAGTTGTATTACTGGTTGAGGTCATCAATCTTGTAAATGGATATCATAAGCATCATTACTATTACATTTTCATAAGTGTTATACTGATGTTTTTATTGTTGCAGCATTTGGTTTATGATGTACGATAATTTTGAATCTAAATCTATAATTTTGAGTGACTGGTACGATAATGTTACTTTTAAATGTTGGCAACCCTGCCGACTACACACAATAGTTCAACATGGGAATTACATCTCATCTTTCATCTTCGCTAAGAGGCAGAAGGAATTGCTCACGCCACTGCCGTCATTATGACTGGATTTATCCCGGAGCTGGTCCACCACATATATATCAGGTGGCCCACTCCAGCCAGAATTAGGGTAAGTTGATAACGCTTCGTGCGTTAAAAGAGTTGGCAATTTACAATCTGTAATCCGTAATGTTAGACAATAACAGCATATATAGGAATGAGTTTATTCCCTGGAAAATAAAGTCCTGTAAGGGAAGTGCAAAATATTCTACAACTATTCTTGTATATTGTCACGCGCTACAAAAAGTAGCCTGGTATTCCGCCCGCTTCTCTTACAAGCGGAACAAAGTTCAGGCACGCCACAGAGTGGATTTACCCCCGTGATTTCTGCATCCTCTTTTAGCGCACGAAGGGTTATCTACTTACTCCTGGAGTGGGCCAATGGTATATACGTGTGTGTGTGTATATGTGTATGTGTATGTGTGTGCGGGTGTGTGTGCGGGTGCGGGTGCGGGTGCGGTGCATTGCGGTGCGGTGCGGTGCGGTGTGTGTGTGTGTGTGTGTGTGTGTGTGTGTGTGTGTGTGTGTGTGTGTGTGTGTGTGTGTGTGTGTGTGTGTGTGTGTGTGTGTGTGTGTGTGTAGTATGCAGGCGCGCGCGCGTATCTAGCTGCATATAATTAAGTTGATTGACCTTGTAACAGAATTTATGATACTTACGATCTTTTAGGTCGCCACTGGAGTATGTTATTTCCAAATGAATTTGAAAACTAATTATGACTTGCTGGCGAAAATGCGAGTCCGTTGTATTATATAATAGCGTACCAGCAGTTTGCCTTGGTAGCATAGTAGTATCCTAATTGGTTAAAGCAGACGCACGAGAAGCCGCCTGGTTCAAATCCAGGCTATTGCGTTGAATTTGTTAGTGAAATTCTATCTTCCCAACTTTGGCCTATACACGGTTTGTATTATAGAAGTGTAGTTAACATTGACGTAATAGTGGTTAACTACGAGAAAAATTATTTTGTTGTTTAACGACGCTGTCAATTGCCAGGATCACATCAGCGTCGCCGGTGTGCCGGAATTTTGTCCCGCAGGAGTTCTTTTACATGCCAGTAAATCTACTGACATGGAGCTGTTGTTTTTAAGCACACTTAAAAACCATCGGTCTGGGCCGGGTTTGAACCCGTGACCTTGGGATCGGTAGGCCAGCGTCTAACCAACTGAGCCACCCAGACCGACGTTAAGTACGAGCGAGGGACTTCTGAACATTTTGACAAATGACAAAATCCAGTTACTTTTTGTGTAATTTTACTTTTGTAAGCTGAACCGCAAAACACAACTAGCTAGTTTATTGCTAACACAATCTACAATTATTCGTCGTCACCTTACAACTCACTGCTGTTCTGTCTTATCGTAACCTTGATAAAAACTTCAGTGCTCACAGTTCCACCACCCTCTCTCTGTCTCACAAACAACTGGTTGCAACGCTACACTCAGTGAACTGGTTCACTCAAAACTCTCTCAACAACTGTGTCGCTTAACACTTAAAAACTCACGTCAATAGCTGGCTTCTCTCACCACGCCCCTCGCCAGGCGAAAATCCCGTAAACAAGTCGGCAGTGAAGGTATCTCAAACAGTCTGGAAAAAATTGTACTTGTTCCGGCGTGCTCCATTATTACCATGTTTGCTCTGAAGTAGTCTTGATGTGCGGCGGCGGCTGCCGTGACACAGTATTTATGGCATTGTAAGTCTAAAAAGTGTGTTATTTAAAATTAAATTTGAGATCGCGTTGTGATGTAACGAGAAAAGTGTGTCACTTGGGGAATTTAATATCGGGAAGGTTTGTTGTTATAGTAGTTTAATTGATTGGAGCAGGGGGATGGAATGCCACACTTCCTGTCTTAAATGCCGGCTATCATTTGGAACTACATTTACACGTTTATATGTATTGATCTCCAACACTGATGACCGAGGACGTTAAGACACTGCTAGTGAACGAGAGATCTGGGCTTGATTACGACTAGGCGATTCAAAACCTCCGTGTTTACTGAAGTATTTTGTTCAACTTTTTCGAGATATTGAATAAAATACCATATGTATAAGATATTTTTATGCCAAATAAAGTGTACGAGTATATTATAACAACACGGCAAAATTCGAAATCCTGTTAATTTCCTAACACTTTATTGTCCTTAAAATTTATTACAAATGCACAATTTCCTTGCTAACACAATCTACAGTCTTTTCTGCTATTACAATTCACAATTGTTCTTTCGATATACTTTCTCAGTCTTTCAATGTCTTTCTCAAGTTTCTCTACCTGTTATATCTTGACTAATATGATACATTCACTCGACGACACATACGTACTCAATGACAGGCTGGCCGACTCACTCTCGTAAGTAAAAACTACCTGTACACGACTTTCACAACTAAAGAACAACTCAACTCTATCACTTACTCTAACACCAAATTGCGCTTTTTTATACATAAAGTAATTCTGTGGTGGTGCTATTTAATTTCTTTTGGAGTAGGGTGTGTCCGGTACCGCCGAAACAACCGGCAAATTGTGAGTGTATGATAGGAAAATTAGGTGTGGGTAGGTCAAGTACCATGGCCGATGCCATGCACGGTAATTTGCCCCGTTCCAGAATTCCAGGTGCACTAGCAGTGACGGTCCTCTGGCTGTGACGATGCGCGTGGCTTTCATGAGAGAAGGCCAACAGCATCGAGCAGAGCTTAGGAGAAGAGAATCAGGAGGCTGCCGATGTACTTCGCGCACGACTACGCTGTAACTCTGCAGCTTCGTGAGGTTAGGATGATTCGGTGTGGGCGTTCGGTATTCAACCTCTGGCAGCGTTGTCTGTATCCGGTCGATTGACGGCTTCTGTTTAGTGTCGCGGGCTGAGATACCGAGCTCTGACGGCGTTGACGGAGATAGTGGAGTTGGCGAAGCGACTGGCTGTGCGGTGGGGGCGGCGCTGGATTTTTCATATTTCTCAGAAGGATCTTTGATTGCTGCGTTGGCTCTCCGTTTCTGCTTTACTGCCATGTTGTCTTAGCGTTGACTGTACCAAACTGTTCTGCTATGTCTGTCCTATTTATACTGGAGCCGGCATCAAGTCACCTCCTTCGACATCTTTTCATACGCACGTGCAATGATTCAGTGGAATTAACTAGAAGCTTCTGGACACTACGGTGTTATCAAGCTGATCGATCATTACTTGCCCTATAATCTCGGCCCTTTCTTTTGTGTTTTACCACAATTATTACGTTCACGTACACACACAACTGCTCCCCGTATCCAAGGTCACATTTCTCCCCTCTCGTCCGTATATTGTTGTACAACCAAAGTACCTAAGAATGCTGCTATGGCATTCAGTAATACAACTAACTTGCATTTTTTCCGGTAAAGAAAAATTCGTTTTTATCATATCCTGTTCAAATTCATTTTGAAACAACATACCATAATGACAACCTAAAATGTATGTACAGGTTCAAAATTACCATTAAAGCAACGCACCTCATAAAATCCCAATAATAGCAAAAATGCACATACATCAGTTTATGTCTGCCCAACACAAAACTATGTTTGAGAATGAACAATCTGGAAGAAAGTGTTGGGAGGATTGGGAAAACCGTTTTTAGGTTCAAGTTGAGATAACACTTTATTGACTTACAATGTCAAGAATACTTCAAGTCCGGCGATCACAGTTAACCACTGTTGCATCAAACAATGTTATTTGTTTTTTTAACACAAACCGGTGTAGACCAAAGTTTGGAAGGTAGAATTTCACTAACAATTCAGGCTTCAAATGCCACAGCCTCCATTTGAACCAGACTTGTCGTGCTGCCAAGCTAAGCTGCCAAGGCAAATGCTCTCAGAAGTCCTCTATAACCTGGATGACTTTTGCATAACTAGTAAACCTTAAGAGGCAGAGAAATTCTTACTACATAAAAATGCAGATCTCGTTGAAACGGAATTTATATGAAATACATCTTCTTTTTTCGTGTAGAGAACCATTTCTAAATATTCCTTGTTACTTGTATGAATTATCCAAAACTTATACTTTTGTCAAAAAGGAAATTGTTATTCCTTTTTTTACTCGTATATCCCGGAGATGCAAAGAGAATAGAATGTCAGAACCATCACATAGCAAGAATGGGTGAATGAGGTGAATTCAATTTTATATTAATTGATATTGAATTTAGATTTTTAAGTAAAAAGATGTAAATATTATTAAGTGACGAGAAGAGGCTATAGAGTTTTATATATAGTAACTAATTGAGTTAAAGTTTAATTTTGGGTTATTACGAAATTGATTTGATTGATCAACTCTTAAAATATTTTACTAGCCTCCTGTATTTACCACTCACCTTGCACCTATAAGAAAATTAGTAAAACGATTATATTTGTCTCATTAACTAGACAGAGGAATAACCGTTTGTAAGAGTAGTTTATACAAGAGTAGAGAAACTAATGCGAGTGTAAGACATCCGAGTTTTTTGTGTTTTTTTTATTATTATTATTTACATGGGTATTGTAGTTTAGATTTAGTTTTACACTCACAGGGATAGCTTTGAAGTTTTAATACACTAACAAGCCCTTTTATCATATTGCCATTTATGTATCCATGTGCTTTAGAATTGAGGAATGTATGGAATATTTTTATTTGATCACTGGGAATAAAGCTTTTCACAAAACGCGTAACAAACCTTTGTGTCAAAAGTGTAACTTCGTCAAGATCCTCACTGCAATCAGCACCATTCTGGACGAGATATGAGGGCAGTACATTTTTTGTTTTGTTTCCATCAGCTACGGGTTGCTTTATATCTTTTCATTGGTAATTAAGTGCATAGAAGAGCTACAAGGCAGAAAAAGCTGGAAGTTGGCAAGGGTCTGTCTTATGAGAGAGAATTGAAGATCCAAAGGAAACCTCATTAAAGGGAAGGAGAAAGAAATGGAACTCAGTTCCTTTTTTTCTCCCGCTTGGTTCTGGCTCCTTCTCTTCTTTTTCTTCCAGGTTCTCAAGAAAGGACGTCACTGTTTCGGAAAAAAAAGGTAAGCCATCTCTAAATGTTTTTAGTTATATGTAATTTTGTTTCTTTTGCAGCTTCTTAGAAATGAACGAAGCTTTGTTAATGAAAGCTTCTAAAAGAGGATGCGTAGCCACAGAGAACGTAAAGGTCAGCGTTGTGACTTCCAGCATAGCTAAAGAAATGGAAACATTTGAATATGTGGGAGTATTCTTCTTTACAAACAGTGCTTCAGGAAAAGAAATAACTTTATGTCACATGCTTTTAACAATGTAATAATAGCCATATTCAGCATTGAAAAGAAGTCACAAAACCAACTACAGAAAGCATAATGTGTGTCTAGTCTTACTAATTGCAGTATTGACCTTGCTCACGGGTCATTTATTCAGCAGACGTTCTATAGGGGCAAAAAAAAAATGAATTAAAGCACATTTTTCTACTCTTACCCTCAACCACAAGAAAAATCCTGAATGTAGTGATGACACATGTAAATCATGTTCAAACCAAATTAAAACAGAACTTAAGTAATACATAAATAATAAACGTGAGATAATCATATTTAGTGAAATTACACTTTTGTTTTTATATGGTTCATTATTGTTAATAATACAACATATTACAACATAATACAACATTACATAAAATAACGTTTTATTATTATTATTATTATTATTATTATTATTATTATTATTATTATTATTATTATTATTATTATTATTATTATTATTATTATTATTATTATTATTATTATGAGACGGGAACTTCTATGTATATATATATATATATATATATATATATATATATATATATATATATATATATATATATATATTTGTAATTTTAGAATCAGAATGTACATATATAAGACCTTTAGGTATAAGTATAATTTTGTATTATAAATTGTGTAGAGAAGCCGCCTCTTGAAACTATGTTGACCTGAGCACATTTCTGAAGGCCAGAGGACAAACCTCTTTTGTCATCTCGCGCCGAGGGACGTTTTGCCTAAAGTCCAAGGACACAGCTGGGGAAAATACACCCCTCCCCCATAACGGGACTAGAGAGAAAGTGCGGGGGTGAGATACATAAATAGAAAAAATTGGAAGAGAACGGGACTGACTGTCTGTTTGTTGCGATGTCGCTACGAGGGTGAACCTGTATCGCGAATATGTACAGTTTCGCGCCAAAAACGTCGATGTGTGAAAGGCGACAGTGATTAGCGTAAGGTGAAATAAATAGCAATCGTACAACGAAATACCAGAAACTCGCTCAGGTCGGCACTTCGAGGGAATGACGTGGTGGAGAATAAAATCAGAAAACGTCTGTGCTGTATATGTCATCTAACCTCGCGCCTGGGAAATATCCTACTCATGCCTGCCTAATCCCAAACAAGATCAACGCAGCGGCGCACAGCGGAGAGGCAGCTACTGCACCAGATGAGCTACCGAGTATTTCATGTGACAGGAAAGAGACTGTCACAAAAGTGGCACCCAACGTACACGGTAACCACAGTGACTGTAACAAGTGGCTTCCCAACCCCGTTACAATTATTATTATTATTTGCTATCGCTTTTATCACTATTATTGTCTATCATTTAGGAGCAAACCTTTTTTTAAGTTTTGAGGTTAATTGTTAAACTTCCTTGTTGCTGATATTTAAAAAAAATATATTTTTCTGCTCAATGTATTCTGGACCCATGTGGTTAACCTTGCTGGAGGACGGATGATTTTTTTAATAAATACTATATATAAGAAGAACAAACTTAAGTTAATTGAAAGTATATAGAAAATAAGTTAAAAGTAACACACTTATTACTGGCATTTAGTGCAATTTCGGTTATGCGTTTTAAAGGAAGACACCTATTTAATACAAGAAAGCAATAACTGAAACATACGCATAAATAATGAACAATAATCGGAGTGTTTACGTACATACCAATAGCTATTCATCATTTTAAAAAATGTCAGACTAGTGGTACTTTAAAGTGGTTTAAAAGAATAGTCAATGTTTCGTTCCTTTGATTTTTCCATACAGTTAAGCACTAGTTGATTATATTCATAAACTACAGAAATGGTGTCATCATTTAGGCTTTCAAATGATTGAAATTGTTGTATAATCTCTGCTTTATGGGAGCTATTAAGAAATACCACCCCAGTTGGTGAGATTAATACAACGTCTATATATAAATAACAAAATAAAACTGAAAAGTTCCCGTAATAATATTTTTGCAGAAATAGGGTTCGACAAGGGTGTCTTTAACTTTTATATGGACGAAATCATAAGGGTATGGCTAAATTAAATAGCAATATCTTTTAAAATAAAAAAAGCAAATTCTACTACCACTTTATTTGTCGATGACCAGATAATCATTAGAGTGAAAATACTTTACAACAGCCAGTGTTCAAATTAAGTCAAATTACATTAGATTTTATTATGAACATTTCTGTTAAAAACAAAAGCAATGTCATTTATTGGACCTCAACAAATAGGTGTCAAGTTAGTGTTAGATAACAAAATAGTGAAGTAGGTTAACACTTTTAAATATTTAGGCTGTTCAGTAACACATAAGAAAAAGTGCGAAATTGAGGAAAAAATAAACAAATTGAATTATTTCTGTGGTACAATTCGCAGAACTCTGGGAAAAAAGTGAGAATGGAAACAAGTGATGGCAGTTCTAACATGGCTGTGAATCTTAGGTTTTAACAAAAACCTGGAGAAACGAATGGAAGCAAATGAGATGAAATTCCTTAGATAAGTTGCTCAATGTGTATTGTTAGATAAAAGAAGAAATTAAGAAATTATAAAAGAACCAAAAATATGCAAAATTGTAAAGACCATTTGAATACAATGAGGAGGAGGTCAATAGGGAGACCAGTAAAATGATGGCGAGAACAATTTAAAGAGGGCGGCACGGACCGAAAGCTCTAAGCTTAGAAGAAGTTGATGATTTTTAGAACTTAAATTGCCTCATGTACCCTGGGAACGCTAGCTTATGCCTTTTTTCTTTACCGTTGTCAACAGTATTATCAAATACAATCTGAGTAATATTGGATTACCGCATTGTTAACACGTGAGCAGCAATAATACTATTCGATTTTTTTCACTTGATGATCCCCTTTAACTTCTTTGGTTACACCCAGGGCTTTAATTTGAGGTTATGTTATCGCTCGCTGAACTGTAGGGCTTCTTAACGTTGATTTTTATCGCCTTTAGCATTAAACACACACTCCTCCACATTCGTACTTCCATCTCTTATGGAGAATAGGGAATAATTATGATTAAAGAAAAATTTACAATCCCAGCCAGAATCGAACCCGTTGAGAAGCCAGACGCTGATTATTCCACTATCTCGAAAATATTGTTCCATCAGCTTAATGTGTAAGTGACTAACTGTAAAGGCCTTAACTTATGTGTACAATGAAAATGAGGGTATTGCCTCTAGATAAACAGTTATTGTTCTCTACAATGTGCAATAAACGAAATGCTTTTAAAGTCTAACAGCCCCTGACATCCTCAGGTAATGTTTTCGAGAGTCTAGTGATTTTCACGGTGAAGTGCACTGAAAGTATGTGACCATTTTATGGGTGCATGTTATGATTATTAGATGAGCAAACTTTTAAAATGAGAAGCTTGGTATGTAGGGCAAAAACAGTGAATGAGTTTAAAGGGAAGTAAAAGTTAATGAACGTTTCTTTGGCCATTTGGACGGAACCATCACAACTGGTATGGAAATAGTTATATAAGTGTAACGGGGTATAATCACGACAGTATAATGCGCAGTGGTTTATGTTGGTAAGGAAAGACTGAAATGTTTTTGCCATTACCAGCTCCCACCTCTTACTTGGTTCTACCACAACAGTAATTTTTCTCTTGGTTGGCTATGTACCGGAGGGGATTCAGTACTGTTCACGGATATTGTATGTCAGACACTGGATGGAAGGAATGAGATGATATTACCCAAGGAGTGGCCGGAGAGTTACAAGGAGACACCGCCCAGGGTGGGTCCCTACAGATTTACAGGCAGTTCTTTTTGACGAAGCTCACGGAGCCTACGATTCACGCTTCGAATGCTCCCCACCTAGGACACAAGACCGCAACGCCTCCCGGTGCCGATATCGCATTCACCATTTACCCTCACAACGCAGCCGACTCACAATCTTGAAAAGCCGAGTGAAATGAAATAAATTTAAATGAAAGTACATGCAATTCGGGGTTGTATAATTATGCTTCCAAGGATTCTACTGGGAACCCACAAAATCGTGGAAAAAATCTACCAGACATTAAGGTCGGCCGCGCGAGTGAAACCTGACCTTCCGAATGCAAGTCTCAAGCGCTATCGCAGAGCCATCTCACTGCGTAATGCTTGTCTTACTCCACCTTCTCTCTCACCCCTTTTGAAACGAATACTAAACGGACTCACCCATGGGCTGGCGATGACTGTTGCAAAGTTTCACTTAGGTGAAATATTTCCATACTCACACAAGCTCATGTGTGTCGCACTTAAATGAAAACCAATCAGAGATTGCCTCAACCAGGACTGTTGCGTTCAATTTTAAACTTTTAGGTTGGGAATAAGCTAGAAAAGAGCAAATTGTGTAAACAAACTGATTACCTTTCAAAAGATGTGTGGTATAGAACAAAGAACACACACATGCACAAAAAGGCAGGCCGCGTCGTGGTCGAAACCAGCCCGGGTTCGATCCCAGGCAACCCCATGCGGGATTTCTGGTGGACAAAGTGGCGCAGGGTCGAGTTTCCTCCGGGTTCTCCGGTTCCCCTCATCTCATTCCACCTGCGGTGCTGCACATAAAGCGGGCGTTAAACACTACCGCAAAAATCTGATGTGTTGCACTCACATGACTTTCTCTACTCTTGTCCTAACCATTCTTACAAACTCTTATTCCTTATGCCTATATCTTCTTCGTGTTAGTTGAGATAAACATTTGTAGAAATTATTTATTGTTTATTTCCTTGTAGGTGCAAGAAGAATATGGGAATACAGTAGGCTTTGAGCGATAGTCAAATCTTTTGAAGCTTTCAAACATCGTTCACTTTGTACGGTTAACTTATAAAAGTTGAATAACGATGTTACATTCAACAGAAGTGTGTTCTTCAAAACTCACACAAATAACCTGAAACATCTCCGAAATGGTTCACTCTACAAAAAAATTTATTCACATATAAATTGCGTGTTTTTAACAAGATCTACATTTTCTGTACAGTAAGATTTTGTCTCTGTTACGGTTTACCAGCTATGCAATGTTATATAGGACTTCATGGGCTATAGCTAGAAAACTCAAGATATACATTTTATTTGTCATAAAAATATCCCATATGGCATTTTAATCAAAATCTTTAGAGCCATTTTCAAGAAAATCAAATTTTTCGAATAATTTTCTATGTAAAGGGTAGTTTAGGGTGGTGAATGTTTCTTCAAAATCTTCGTGTCGCATCCTTGAAAGACATTAAAATTAAGTACCAATTCGGTTTGTAACCGACTTTTGGTTTTTGAGTTATGCTGCCCACAGACTGATAGACAGACACACACACGAACTTTTTCTAAAAATATTTTTTTTATTCAGGGGGCCTTAAAACATATATTTACGGTGAAATCTCGACGTCGGATTTTTGGGTGGAATACAATACTTCCTCTACTATACGCAGTAAATCAAGTTAATAAAAAAAAAACAAACAAACAAACAAACAAACAAACCAATACACAAGAGGCACAATTAAAATTCTATAAAGTAATGACCATATTCACTCTAACAGATAAAGGGGACAAAGAAATTCGAAGAAGAAGTCAAGCATGTGAAAATCTGGGGAGTCAAATTGCTACTCCTAGACAAAGACATTAACGTAGAATTAACATTGGAAACCTTACAATCCTGTACTACACCGGTGCTTACATATGATAGTCAAACTTGGACGCTAACAAAACAACAACAATAGATACAAATATATCACCGCAAAATAGAGAGAAAGTTCTTCGGAATTAAACTGCAAGACAAAATAATGAATGAAGAACTGAGATTACGAAGTGGCATGGAAGAGACACACAAAACGACAAGAAGCCTCAAATGGAAATGGTAAGGACATGTTGCCGAACTACCTACAGATGGGCTTATGCCGTCACGATGTAGGACCCAAGAAGTGGGAAAAGATGAAGAAATAATGGGCACAGGACTTCACGGAAGTTATCAAACCACAGTGGACAGCGAGGAACAGGAAAGAGTGAAAAATCACAATCTTAAGTTTTGAACAAAACACTAAGAGATCTTAGAAACTAAAAGAGAAGTGTAGCGAAGAAAATTGCTGGAAAATATAAAGACACTATTACAAGCAGCACACAATAACTAGTTTAAAGTGAAAAGACTTGAAGTCTGAGCTGGGGACACAGAGAATAGCTCACTGCATGTGTTAAACTGAGGTAACCCTACAGGCGGTAGGAGGCCTTTGTATGCAAAGGACTTACTGGCTTTTCTAATTCTAATAATGATCATACAATTGCAAGTGAATACAATAACGGAAAAAAATGCTCACTGCAGGGATGAATTCTTAAAGAAAATATTTTCCATTAAGCAATGTATACACGAAAATAAGCAACAATGGGTACAAAATATTAGAAGAATGGGAAATGAAAGATGGCCAAATAAATAGCATTTAAAGCAGGAGGACAAGAAATAGTATGATCTAAGAAGAGGCCCTTTTTCTCAATATTAAATATGTTAACCTTGTATATTATTTTGGCACAACAATGCATTAGAACAGAAAAACTGCAGTTCAACATGAGCAGATTTGTATTTCCTATGAGCTGTGTATTTTTAGGGTGGGCGGGAGGGATTAAATGGCCCTTGCTGCAAGCAAAGCTAGTCGGTCTTGATGCAAAATGTTGTCCTACATATAACCAAGGCTCTGCAGCATTACTGCAAGAGTAAGCAGATTTGTTGCCAGCTGTTTGCCCGCTTTCATCTCTTGTGACAACTGTGTTTCTACGTATCTTGCATACATCTCCTTGTTCCCTTGCTAATTGGTCTGCCAGCTCCCTTGCTTGCACTCTAACATGTGCTTTCGCTCTGCTGATGGGCTTTATTCATCTCCACGCTTATACATGCAGATGTAGATTTAATTATAGCATTACTTGCTCTAAAGTCCTTCGAAAGATACGAAAATGTAACGAGCTAAAACACAAGCTACAGTTACATACAAAGGCAGATCCAGACCGCCTCCTCAACAACCAAAACATTGTTAAAAATATCTGTATTGCACTGACATAACTTTCTCTACTCTTGTACTAACTATTCTTAGAAACACCTATTCATGTTAGTCGAGATAAACATTTGCAAAAATTATCTTATTCCTGATTTTCTTGTAGGTGCAAGGGGAATATAGGAATGCAGTAGACTTTAAGTAATAGTCAAAAAATTTTAAGCTTTGAAATTCAATTTCCTTTGCACGGCAAAGGAATAAAAAGTGAATAACGGCCTTCCATTTGACAAGACTTTAACTATTGCAAAACGTAACACAAATTACAAGGAATATCTCCGAAGTGATTCATTACACAAAATATGCATCTGGACATAGCATATGTATTTTAATGAGATGTATATTTTTGTTTAGTAAGATTTGCTCTATCTCTTACGGTTTATCAGTGATAGAGTCATATTTGAAAAAATAAAAATTTTCGAAAATTTTCTATGTAAAGGGTAATTTAGGGCGGAGGAATTTTCTTAAAATAGTTCATGTCTTAACCTTGAAAGATATTAAGTTTAAATACCAACTTTGGTTTTAACCAACTTCTCATTTTTTATGTATACTGTTACGAGTTATGACCGCTGCAAAAGAGATTAGCAGGACACGAGGAGTGATGGAACGAGTGTAAGGGATCCTGATTCGTCGGTATAATGTGTGCAATGACGTTGGTGGTCGTAACATTGAGCCTCTGTTGCAGTGAGCAGTTTCAGTACAGTATGGGACACATCAGAAGCAGAAGACAAACATATTTATTTTTTCTGCTGTTGACACAAGTGTTATTGTGATCAATGTAATTGTTTTGTTTCTTTGGTATTACAGTATTTGATTTTCCTATGTAATGAGTTAAACGCCATTTAATTTTTGTACCTAACGTCACACCACATTTGACGTGGAGCTCTTCTGACGTCATTTTACTGCCTATCAGATTGCAGAACAACACCGGCAAATCCGACACATTGTAAAGTTTGTAGCACAGAAATGGTACGTTCCCGGACAAGGGTTCCTATTTAAAACATTGTCTACTCAGTCCCCTCTACTAGTCCTAGAAGTTTATAACAAGAATTTCAGAACACCCGGTATACAGTGAAATAGAAATGCGTTATGTTAACCAAAGGGGTGAAGAAACTGTCAAAAACATTTAATCATAGCAGTTAAGAACAGAAAAAAAAATAAAGGAAGGAAGGTGGCAACTGTGTTAAGATACAGATTATCATACTTCTGTGGCCAGCAGGATTGGGAATGGGACTTAATGAGGAAGGGCACTAAGCTCTGTCCACAATTACAATATACTTGAATTTAAGCTAAGCTTAGGGCAAATGTTTACTTTGAATTCTGTGTTGACATATGTTGAGGTGTTTATTATGCACTTGCCTTTAATGGATATCTCTAGACTTCGTCCACTGCTTTACATTCTACCTCATATTACTTAAGTTATTTACATAACAAGGTATACCAGACTTCGTTAATTGTAGTAGAATGTGTATGTGAAAGGTATTAATTAAAGTAATGGAACAGCAAAATGAAATAATGGATTAATTCTGCGTCATCTTGTCTTGTCTGTCGCGGTGGGAATTCCAGCAGGTCAGCCTATGGCTTATTGTGTGTCGGACCCCGGGAGGAAGGATGAGATGAAAGTGCCCTAGAGGCGGCCAGAGCCCGCCACCAGCTAGGTCTGGCTGATCAATCAGTCCCCCTGGAAGGGTGGTCAGCAGAACTCAACCGAATACCGTATTACCAGAGCACAAACTCCACCGCAGCACATCTGACTGTTACAACCTGGAAAGACCGGATAAAGAATGAAATGAAAGAAAGTGATTCGGAGGATGTAAGGTAAATATCCTTGCCAGCATTCACCTGAGTGACCCGGGAAATCCCCCCAAAACCCCCAAAGTCTGGAAGGTTGGCTGCGGGAATCGAACCCGCTCCTCCCAAATGCGAGTCACAGATGTTACCGCCTGAGCCATCCCGCTCGATGATTCTGTGACTGCACAATCATTGTGGTTGAAAATGTGGATTTATATTATTAGGAATGGTGTATTTAAAAATGACATTGTGGTCAAAGCGATACTGTCTGTGTGATTATATATTTCTCGCTCTACTTCGTTTCCTAAGTGCATTGTTGTTTTTGGGCTAAATTGAAATTGAGTTTTTATATTTTATTAGACGCTCTATAACTGTGGTTCTCAGTAGGTTCTCTACATTGAGTGTGAAGTTAATTTTGCACAGAAGGCTTGAGGTTCTTTAAGAACCGTAAATCTACGACACGGGACCACCGCCTTTACTTCCCTTCCCAGTGAAGCCCGAAAAAGTTCATCGCCCTCCGCCATGTTTGAATCCGCGACCTTGGGAACCACAGATTGGCATGTTTCGCCTACGTCTCGGAGGGTGACCTATTTTGGACTAATATAATTACCGAACGTAATCATATCAGCCTTTCAAGGGGGTTTTTGGAACATACATCTCTTCCGACCAATTTTGGATTAGTAAAAAATGGTTAACGTTAATTTCAAATTACTACCTACTTGCTAATTTACAAAAATAAGACAGGTACAATAACTGTAAGAAAAGTAGTTTCAGTGAAACTTTCAATTTCATTTAAAAAAACACAAGAAGCTGTAGACAAATATGTGATGCGTTGCAATCACATGACCTTCTCTACTCTTGTATTAATTATTCTTACATCTTACTCCTCTGTCTTCTTCATGTTAGTTGACATAAGCATTTGCGGAAACTATCTTTTGAATATTTCCTTGTAGGTACAAAGGAAACATGAGGTTGCAGCAGGCTTTGAGCGATAGTCAAATCCGCTCTTTTTGTACGGCCAAACAGATAAAAAAAAATGAATAACGACCTTCCATTTGAGAAAGGTTAAGTACTGCAAAACTCATACAAATAACGAGGAATATCTCCGAAATGGTTCACTCCACAAAAAAGTACACATAAACATAACTTGTGTATTTTAAAGACATATACTCTTTTTGTACAGTAAAATTTGGTCTATCTCTTACGGTTTACAACTTGTGCAAAAGTCATCAACAATAAACAGGACTACGTGGGCTATAGCCAAACAATTCAATATACACATTTCATTTGTCTTAAAAATATCTTTAACATAAGGCACTTTAGTCAAAATCGTTAGAGCCGATTTCGAGAAAATCAAAATTTTCAAAAAAATTCTATGTAAAGGGTAGTTAGGGTGGAGGAATTTTATTCAAAATCTATGTGTGGAATCCTTGAAAAATATTAAAATTAAATACCAACTTTGGTTCTTATCTGACTTTTCGTTTTTGAACTATAGGCACATAGACAAGACACACCAAACCTTTTTCTAAAAATGTTTTTATTTTATTTAGGGGTCTCAAAACATATCTCCGGTGAATTCATCAACATCGAATTTTTGCGTCGAGTACAATACTTCCTCTACTTTCTGTACATAGTAGAGGAAGTAAATTCATTTAACCTTAAAATGATTATCACAACTTCCTTAAATTAAAATAGTACTAGTGGCGCTTACTTTCCCCCAAAATGTCAAACAACTTTTATTCAAGACATTTATTTCTGCAACTCTTAGTTTTGGATATATTTTACAGTCTCGACTTAAACACTCCCGCCTGTATATAAAATACACCAGCTGCAACTTCTACCTTTCTTAATGTGTTACGAATAAATCGTTCTGGTACTTTTTGTGCATTCATGTTGATAGTAGCACTAATTTATCAGAGGTATTGTTTGCTTCAGTAAGGTTAACAGGCTATGTTATAGATACATATTCACCGCCACATGCATAGTGAACCAATACTGCCTTAGGTATTCCCGCTATTCCGTGCAATAATACAGCAACATAGACGTGCTCACTTCTTCACTAGCTACGTTAATTAACATAGTTGCAGAGTTCTCTCAGATATCGTACATTTCTGAAAGCAATTCCACCTATGTAATGCAGCCCCAACCAAGGCGCTGAATCTCCTCCCTCCCCCTCTAACTTGAGTTATTTCGCTTCACGATGCACTTTTAATGAAGTTATACATCCTCTATATAATATGACAAAAGTAAGTGTTTAACACCGTTCCTATTCGGTGATGAAAATGGTGTTTTACTTGTTACAAAGGATGGAAAGAGTATACTGCTAATCTTGCCAGACTATCCTCCCTGTCTGAGGGCTTTCCCAGGTTCTCCTCTACCCTCATACCACTGACAAATGCTGGGCAATTACCTTAAGCTTAGACCTGGCCATCTCCATCCCAAATTTCTTTTCTCTATTATCAATGGCAACCACCTGTGGCACTGTATGTAGCAAAAAAGGCTATTAAATACTACTAAATAACCAAATGACAGTCACTATTCATGCAGTCTTGCCTGTATCTTGCCTTCACAGTGTTTATCCCTGTTTATTATATCCTTGCTCCGCTGACATATATTCTTCCACGCTCCCTTTCTTTCCCCTTTCTCCTCACTGGCTAATTAATATACACCTTTGAATCGCAAAGTAAAGCTCTGTGTAATTCAAAGTCAGGTGCCTGAAAATCTGTTTTCTCATCTTCAGAGTCAGATTTAAACTGGAGGAATGTCCTACATGCATTTCAGAAACCTTGGTACTCTATTATGTAATATATTTAATTCATAGGTTATGAAAATGTAAAGTTGATAATTTTCTACGGATATTATGATAAGTGATCATGTAAAATAATGAACTAGTTTGTGTAGCACAACAATCGATTCCACGACAGCAACCGAGAGGTGACTAGGGCATATGAAGTTGAGATACGAGGCAAAGTTTGGAGGAGCATGTAAAACAACGTCTTCCTTGGGCGTCCAACATCTCTGCTTTCTTAAGGTTGGTAGCTGTTCACCAAGGTTGGAATTCTTTCACTATCCATTTCACTTAGGTAGATTCTCCAGTTATTTTCATACTCTTCTATTTTCTGAATTACATTGTATACACGAAATAATTGTTGACTTAAAAGTACACCCTTCCTAAACGCCATGTATTCATATGTGCTAAACTTGCTACTTATTTAATGAAAGACTCTTTTCACATGCCAATACCTTCCGTCTTCAGTAAAAGTATTAGTTCTAAATATTACTTACTAAAACTATTATAGGATATAAATAAACGCGCTTGGTTTAATATTCGACTAAAGTGGCGGAGAAATTACATTGTGATTGAGATACAGTCCATTCGTATTCTCTTCGACCAGCGCTTGAAGGAGGGGGAAAGGGGTTAGGCTACCCTGATCTTCCCATATGTCAGGTATGGCACATGTTGGTCGTGTTCCAGGCGTGAGCAGTTGAATTATCGGTGTTGCAATAACGTCCTTATGTGACATGATCGCCAACTTTGGTTACAGTATCTATTTGGCTGAACATTGCTTCGACGTGATTGTAAATAAGAAACCTGCATCTATGTATAGGCCGGTGAAGATTTAAGGGACGTGCAGTTATCTGCAAACATGAAGAACAAATAAAATGGTAAAATATATACAATATTTTATTGTACTAGTTATATCATTAATGACCATCCTCTGTAAATGTACCGTCGTGTTATAGTCCGATTACCAGGGGCCGGCTGTTTTCCATCATATCTTCAAAGGAACGATATTTGTTTTATAGTTTAACACGGCGTATGGTTCTTGTTGTCAGTGACCTTTATAGTATTTTGAAGTAAGGATCAAATTTCGGAAACATTTTTCTTCCAAAGACATTATTGACTGCAGTGTTTCTTTTAAGCTCTGACCATACATATTTTATGAGATTCAAAGTACAATGATCTGACAACTACATGGCCATGCTTAGCAGCTAATTCATAAACAGCGTGCATTTTATGGTTATTGTGTTTCTTTTGTAACTTTTTACAGCTGCAGTGCTCTCGTTGGTGGTGGCCTCATTTACCATTTACTTGTAACAGAGAACGTTGAATGTTGCCTGTACTTTTACATACGTACTGTGTGTGCCGCCACGTGCCGCTTGCTGCACGGACCTGTCCTCCCCTACCTTACCCTACCTGGTGACGGAAAAGTATGCAAATAGACTATTCTCCTGTGGGGCAACTTCCTGATGTTATTGGTGCGAGAGATACCACAGCCTCCACTAACTGACTCACTGTCAGAAAAGCGTGTATCAATCAAAAAAATAATTTACTCTTCACTGTACTTGATTGCCCAGCGTTGTCATATAACCATATATTTAGCAATTTTGGTTTGCTCCTTCCCCATGTCACTTAGGTGAATGTTGGAGTGCATTAATTCATACCACGGTCTCCTTTCCATCATTTCCCTTCATTCCATTTCCTTATCATCTTTCAGGTGTGCTTTCAGGTGTGTAGTGTTGGCAGTGCCGGGCAAATGGCGTGGATGATTGCGCATGGTAATTGCTCTTCTCGGCGCTAGGTGGCGTTTGGCCGGCCTTGTTCTCCGTCAGGGGGTGGGGGGATGCTCAGTGCGACATAGGAACTGCTGTGTGATGGCTGTTTGGCGGGGTCTGGCGCCGGTATGAGGAGATCTCAGCATTTGTTAGACTTCCGCGCGTCTTTGTGACCTGTCAAGCTGCGACCCTGTGTGGCACCTTCTGTTCCCTCATTTCATCCTTGTCTCCTGGGGCGTGGTAGCCACAATAGACCTGTGTGGGTGGAAGTGAGCGAGGTGTCCCCCTCTGTGTCTGTACGCTTTACTCTTTACCTTAGGTTTGCTCCTGGGGTTCTAGAGCACGTACTTAAATACATCCGTCCTTCATTTATAATTAGATATAAATTATAGATCGTGTAAAAGCTTTATTAAGTAATTATGAACTGTCCGAAGGGAAAAAATGTAATTAAATACCAAATTTAAGTGTGAAAGTGCACTTTTCATTTATAAATTCAAATATGCCTTTTCCCATGAAATATATACTTATATGCATTAACATATACTAGTAGATTTCTCTGTAAAAGTGCGATTAACAAAATATATCATTTACCCATACCTTTAAACATATAGAAAAGAACAGGCGGTTTCGAAATCTGGGCTCTGGTTATAACTTAGATTATGATGTATTCCGTCGTTAACGAGCGCGGCGCCTCTCTTTCTATGGCTCAGTTTGTTGAATATGTAGTTTTTCCATGTGTAGTTATTTAAATGCAGCGGTGTCATGACAGTAGATTTACTGGCATAGAATGGTAGCATCACTTCAAGGATTAGCTAAATGCCTGGCCCGTCTAACATACGATATTATTCCTCACAATAATGTTCATCTTCCAACGCAGAATCGGGCATGTGGGGTTTAATGGGACGCCTTGTTCCTCTTAAGTCTATTTGGTCATACTCGTTGGTCATTAAACATAGCAATAATATGTGTCGAAGGGTTATTAGAGGGTGATTAGTCTGGCTTCACTCTATCACACTCACAAACTCACTCACTCACTCATTCACTTACTCCTTACTCATTCACTGATTCCTCACTCATTCACTGATTCATTCACTGATTCACTGATGAACTCATTCATTCACTGACTCCTCCTCATTCACTGACTTCTCACTCATTCTCTGATTCACTCACTCACTGACTCACTCACTCATTCACTAACTCCTCACTCATTCACTGACTCATCATTCACTGTCTCATTCATTCACTGACTGACTCATTCGCTCACAAACTCACTCACTGACTCGCTCACTCCTAAGCTCACTCACCCGCAATTTCTCTCACAAACTCATTCAAAAATCACTCTCACAAATTCACTCACTCACAAACTCACTGACTCGAAACTACCCACTCATTGACTCATTCAGAACCTCAGTTACCCACTCACTGACTGAGTCATTGACTCACTCAAATAACTTTCTAAAATTTGCTAAAGGAAGAGAGTTTAATTTAAACTGATGTTTATGCGGGATAAATTGCATGGGAAAAAGTCAGTATATCTAATGTATTTCCTGTCTGCTTTCGTCAGTTAGTAAGATAAGGTACGTAACTGTAACAGTCTAACTGTATGAAAGTATTTAAATAAGATAATACAAGCATACATCTATGAAAAGTGTGCATTCATGCTGAGCAGCCAAACCGAATATATCGACAGGTGTGGTGAGATCGACAAAGCATGAACCCATGAACCGCTAGGACGGTCTCCCTGACTGAGAAGTTTTCAGTTTTCTTGGTCGTCATACCTGACAATAATTGTAGATAGGTACCCTAGACCATATCCTTCCTGCATCTCCTTTCCCAATTATATTTCATTTATGAGTAGTATCAGTAACTGTGCACCGTTTCCATTATTTACTGATAGTTTTGCTCCCGAAATGAAGTATCAAGCTACATAATAATCTGAATGCACTGTCATTCATTTCCTTCTGCCGAATAGTGTCACCTCTGAAATCATATTGCTAAAGGATGGTAATTGCTAATGAATGGGAGACAGCATATGTGCATTAACTGAAATTTCTATAGCCTTGAAAGTCCCATGTTCATTATGCAGAATAGCAACTGTTGACACCAGGTTACAACACATGGCCGAAAAATCATTAATCACCGGCAATTTTGACGCGATGGACATGAAAATAATTTTACACTAATGATTCAAAACTGCACCTACACACTCTCATGTTCATAAACATGTATGTGTGTGCTATTAAAACGATGAACAATAACAGTCATTAGCGAATAGAGTTGCCAACTTTTTAGAGGAAGTAAGGGATCAATGAGGAACGTCACAAAATCGACATTTCAAATAGTGTTTTCTGCAATAAACGTAATACGAAAAGATACACGCCATACCTACGTAACTTTATATTCCTCTACACAAAATAAAATAACAGTTCTACAAAATTAATTTAAGACTTACCAGCAGCTTTTGAATGCTGAACACAGCCTGTATGACACACTAAATTCCTGTTTGCAGATGAGCAGACGATTTTTAAGCAGTTATCTTTCACAGAATGAATCCAGGTATACGTTTTCTCCCAACATGGACGGATTTTCCTTGGAAGTGATTTCAGCCTGTCTTCATCGTTACTCATACTAGAACAAAAAATCACAAAGTCCAAATCTGAGGGGTGATCAATAGTCCAATATTCCTGGAGTTTCGTCCATTATAGAGAAATTAGCAGTGTCCGGTAATTCTAATGAATACTGTTAGCATTGTGTAGTTTCAGTCACCTACCACCTACAGCGCTAGTTGTAGGTAAACCAAATAGCGATTCTTTTGAAAAACTGGTCTCGGAAAAAAAATCGTTCAGTTATTCGGTTTCTGTGGCAAAACATATAACCTCGGCTGAAACTCACCAGTAGCTGATAGAGATTTATGAAGATATCGTAGTGTCTCATCAGCAGGCACAGGAATTCTTAAGCAATTAGTTCAAGTTAGTTACACTCCAACCATTATCACTACAAAGTATAACGCCCAAGGGTCACTGACAGGAGGTAAAAACCGGTTTAGGAGTTGTGAACAAATATCAAAAGACTGCAGGAGAGATAGGGATAGTTCGCTCTCTCTGCTCTCCCTGCCCATAGTCAGTAATAGCTTAACTTTATCTCCTTTGCTCCTGGTTTAAATGTTTACAAATTCCTATACATACTCATCAGCATATTGCAAAATTGTGTCAAAACTTTGTGGGCTGTAGAGAAAGCATCACCATACTGTTGAAGCAGTTTTACTGGGACATCTTAACCACCCTCCCTACAGCCTGGACCACGTTCTAAACAACTTTCACATTTTTCTTCGCCTGAAGGAACACCTTGGGTGCCAGTGATTCGCTTCAGATAAGGAGGTAACATACTTCGTAACATGATTAAACATGCAAGGACAGGAATTTTACCAGCAGGGAATTTTCAAACTCATCCCATGAAGCGACAAGTGACTCAAATGAAGTGGACACTATGTCGAAAAATAGCCCAATGTATATCCTATTAATTGACTGTATTAGTTGTATGAAATAACATTTAAGTGTTTCCTGAAGGCTTTGTAACCTTAGTTTCTCAAAAAGTGTATATTTCGTTGAAGCACACAGTTTATATCAAATAACATTTTTCATAGCGTTAAACATGCCCGAGTTATTCTTTGTTAGTTTGAATTTTGAGATACACTGTTCCTGAGTGTAAATCGATGCTGCTTGTTCATTTATTATTTTTAAGATTTGGTTTTACTTTTTATTTTTTGTGTTCATGCAAAAATAGATTTCCAAAACAGAACAAATTAACTTATTTTATTCTTGCTATACCTATAGCGAAATTAATGTGTTACGAAGGTTATCTGCATTAATAAGAAGCAAATAGAATAATGAGCGTTACAATATTAGTTTGTACAAGGGTGAGTAGAGAAGATCATGTGAGTGTGGCATATCGCAACACTGATATTCAGTAAGAGGATTGGCCCCAAACCTTTGCTCAGAAAACCGAATTCAGGACACTAGTTTAATTACCAAATATTTGCCATAGGATAATATATATTATCATACCGTGCTTGTACACGCTAAATATGCATACTCATAAATTTTGAGAAGCCATTATGTTAATACACGAGTTTACACAAATGATATAATTATCCCAGAGGAGCAATAGACAGAATTATCTTCAATACATAACAAATTTGTCCCATTTGATTCAATCCTCACCACTCTTCACCTCATACTTGCCCGGTTATTAAACTGTACTTATGACAGTCAGCACTACTAAATAACTCCGAATTTAAATGACACAAAAACGCAGGAATTTGAACGAAGCTTAACAAAAAGCATTAAAATCATTGCAACGAAAAATCGTCTAACAGCTAACGAATTTTACACGCACCACACACACGGTTCGATCCCAGGGACCCGCATGTGGTATTCGTGGTGGACGAAGCGGCGTCAGGGCGGGTTTTCTCCGGGTGCTCCGGTTTCCCCCGCCATCTCATTCCACCGGTGCTCCATCTTCATTCCATGTATAATCAGTGTCACCGCCTGCGGTGCCGTAGTAGTAAAAGCGGGCGTTAAACACTACAACAACAACACACCACACACACTCGTATAAATGAAATGACCAGGCCTGAACAGAATCACTAATACGTGACTAACAAAAATAAATGACTGTCACCGCAAATCTACCTACAGTTTAATGTCGAAACATCTGCTCAACAAAAAATGGCAATGAACATGAAGAAGCCCGTCAGAAAAGCCTTTTTCCAATTGTAAATAGTAGGATTATTAAGCCATACAAAAATTCACCAAATTCAGAGAAATGGTAGGCTAGAACTCCCCGAGCCAGATCAAGTTCACCCGAGTACGAAATAAAAACGGACACGCCACATACAGTGATTGATAGAAAGACTTTGATAAACGACGTTCAACGATACTACCGAAATTATATGGAGTCTATTAGCCCAACTGACTCAAAAGACTGCAAAAAAATTGCTATCTGCACAATATCATAGCTTTTTATTTAAAATAATAGGTTCAGGCCTAACTGGCTGTACATTTTTAATTGAACTTTTGAAATTTTAATATGCTATAATTAAAACAAATTGATCTTAAACGTTCATTTCTTTAGTTTCTTCCTAGTGAATCCCTTTCTAATAGAGACTAATTAATAACTGTACAGTAAGGTGAGCCCTATGGGGTCTTCTACCCCCTTAACAGAACTATGCTTAACAAATGATGGAAGTGGAAAAGGAAAAGCAAACAAAGAAAGAAATGGACGATGAAATACGAATTGGTCAAATTCGCGCTGACAAAACTGCTGTTACTATTGGACGTAGCCTTTTGCCCCCACTCTAAATTCCAATACAGGTAATCGTTAGGTGCAGTATGCAGTTAATCATCACTCTCTTCTCCATATTCTAAGAAATATTGCAGGAACAATGGACTAGGGATTCAAAGCACTTGAGGTAAGAGACACCAAAAATTCATTTTTAAATCTTAACGGGAAATACTGCAATACGGGTCTACAACACGAAACTTTTTCTTTGCCTCTTGTGAAACAATTCAGTCAATCAAGACAAACAGATACACTGCTTATCAAACGGTGGAGTGATATAGCTGCTCATAAACGTGGCGAGAAGAACAGTTCAGAATAAACATTCCTAATTTCATGACATACCCTTTGTTACTACTTTTATTTTTTATTTGTTTCCGTTAACCTCCTCCAACGTAATGTCATATCGGACAGTGAATGAGAGAAATGTGTGAAATGATGCTGAAATGAGCCCGAGGTCCATAGAGCTTTCAGTCACCCGACATTCGTCTTCTCGGGATAAGGGAAAACCTCGGAAAAAAGCTTATCCCGATTTATTTTTATTTTAACACCTTCCTGCCACAGTTACAGGCTGCCGAAAAGACAAAGAATACTAATACTAAAGTAACAAAATGGTTAACTAAACATAACGAATATAAAACATAAAAGCTGAAAGTTGAAAATGATAAGGAAAGTGTTATCTCTTAAAACAATGCAAATAAATAAAAAAATAAAAAAATTATGGTTCATACAGGTGATTTCTAACAATAGCTGTAGAGCCTTTGAGTGTCAATATGGCAATGTTGTATGCCATACCGTGATGCATATTTCAGCAATGTATACAGTAGTAGTTTTTTTACTAAACATTATTAAATGTTATTTATTTATGCCAACAAAGTTACTGTTGGTGTTTTTAAACACACAAGCCGCGTGTGGGCAATGTTTGAGAGGTAGAACTGGAACTTGAAAATTCAATGCCACAGCTGGGATTTGAACCAAAGATCCTCCGCTTACCAGGCGGGTGCTCTAACCATTAAGCTACTGTGACAACCTGCCAGAATGACATTAAATTATCAAGCCAGTTCGTATTTCTCCCGGTAAATGTGTTTGTAATGGAATAAACGTCCAATAAGACGTCCAATTATTTTCATTGTCCTAACAGTTTATTTTCATACTACGAATAAATGCAATTTGATTCCACTTACAGACTGCCTGTCTGTCATTTTCACCTTGCATAAATTTATAGTACAACTTACATCATTTTGAAATTCTATTGATACCTATTCAACCATATTCTTACGACTTTGTTCAAAACTGTAACAAATTAATCTAGCATTGCGTTTTCCAAATTAGATACATAATTTTAACTAAGCTTGACAGTTTAGTTTCCTAAAACTTGCTTAAATTTTAAACTGAACTTAAAATTTAACCTTCTTGAAGTATCTGTAATTGTTTTCTACCTCTAAAGAACTCAAATTCAAAGCATTATAGATATCAAGATATATTTATCACTCAACGGTGTTATTGTGTACGGATAGGGTACCTACAGGTTTACTTTTCATTAATTTCATGTTCTTGAACAATTTGATCAAAAGCTGGCAAATGCAGGGAAAGAAGTGCAGTCTCTGAATGCAGTTTCGGATGGTTCTGCCCTAATTTAGCTAATGGAAATTCGCTGTCTTTGGTTGCAGTCAGTCAGACTGTAGTGCAAACTATGTGTGTAGATTTCTTTCGAAATAAACACACCTATCAGTAGGCATCGTACGGTGAGTACACTTGACCTTAGGGATATAGTGGTGGTTTAAACTAATCGTTTTAAGTGCATGCTCTTATCAGTAGCTTCAAATGTAACTAAAGGTGTAGTTGTTACACATTTTTACTTTCTCTATCACATAATTATAGTAAGTATAGGAAGTGCTGTATACCGCCCGAAATTTTCATACAGGGAGTACACCGGTATTATATGTTGAAGCGGGTCTCCACTCTCATGCCACGGCAGCTCAGCCGGCACGGTAGCATCTCTACGCCGTATGTACCTGCCTGGTGTCGCAGTTAGTAATCTCCGTTGATTTTCTCTGCTGCTGTTGGTCTTCGCTAATTATAACTATCAGGGATGTCCAACCCTCTCTCATTGGAGAACCATACGTGATGAGCGGCGATTTCCCACGCCACTCCTCCAGTCGGAGTAACATACAGTTAGTATCCAGTGACGGACACAACAAAGTGATTCCATAGCAGTTTCTATGCCATACCTTAAATTTTCTGCGGATAAGAAAATCATTCTATGCAGGCTCTTTCGAGATATGCTCAATTGCGCAGACGCCTTCCTAGTTGCTACAAATGTCTGAGCAACTAAATGAGAACTTTCTTCGTTTCGGACATAATGTGGTCAACCGGATCTCAAACTATCTGCAACGCTCCCTGTTCTTTTAAAATCATTATGCATGATTTCTTAATAAATGGTAATCAGTAAGACACAGACAAAAGTTTACTAAATAAAGCATGTGGATCCCGTTAAAACACACCATTCATGTCAAAGACTTCGTTTTTCTCCTGAGTGAGCTATTACCGAGAAATTCTTTCTTATTTGTTTGAATTTGTCAATACTTTTTTCAAATAGGAATATGTTACTCATGTTTTATCTCTTGACCTTGCAAAAAGAACGGAATTTCAAAGACATCACATAGCAACCAGCTCTTAAAACATTTCACATTCGCTTAAAGCCTATGTTTATGTCGATTAAATGAAGTACACAGAGGAATAAGCATTTACAAGAATAGTGTGTATAAGAGTGTGTATAGCTCTACATATATTTGCGAACAGAGTTTCTCCAAATTGAACTACACGGTGGCGCAAATGTCAGTTTCCCCATACATTAAGACATAACAAGAATACATGCTTTTTTACTTCAGTATATTATAAAGAGACATAATTTCAAGTTGCTGGCAACAAATAAATATTATGTTCAAATTGTCCACCTCCTTGCCCAATACGTTTCAGGCAACGCCTTACAACTGATTCACAAATGCAGGACAATAAAAGTTTATCTTCATTAATGGTATGAAGTGCATTTTGAATGGACATTCTCAGTTCATCTGAATTTCCTGGCGATATGGAGAATACCTTCAGAGTCCCCCACAGACTGAAATCGCATGGCGTCAGAACACAAGAACGTGGTGGCCAATCAAAAGTCCCACGGTGTCCAACTAATTCTCTGAATATGTTATTTTAAAATTCAGTCCAAAATGGGGTGCAGCTCAATCTTATTGCCAAATGAAATTCAAACATTTTTTTAAATCTCGGGTACTGCAAAGTTCTTCAGCATTTCTAAATAAGCTGCAGAAATAACTGCACCTTAAAAAATTGTGCTATTAATCCGATACTTGAAGTTCATCCCCAGACAATAAAACCTAGAACATTGAGATCTTTCTCTATTACCCCATGGGGATTTATGTTGGACCAATAAATACAATTATGGCGATTCACATGTCCATTTAGTTTGAAACTTGCCACTTCAGTCCATCAAATTGACTGCCAAATATAAGGATCTGCTTCGTTGCGTACTGAAAATAACTCACAAAGCTCAAGTCTCGTAGTCACCTTCATGCAATGTGTGAAGTAATTTTGGGCGATAAGGTTTCAATTTTATGACTTTTAGGATTCTATGCAGGCTCTTTCGAGATATGGTCAATTGCGCAGACGCCTTCCTAGTTGCTACAAATGTCTGAGCAACTAAATGAGAACTTTCTTCGTTTCGGACATAATGTGGTCAACCGGATCTCAAACTATCTGCAACGCTCCCTGTTCTTTTAAATTTTATGTCGAGTTTCTACAAATGTTGCCGAGTGCATTGGAAAACCTTGTTTGAAATTCATAAACTCTGCCCGTCACTTTGTGGTACTTCCACATTAATTGAAGCGTGTAAATGCTTTGTTCCTTTCTAAATTTATTTGCCATTGCAATGCAATAACCAACAATAACCTAAAACAGAAGACTCACAAACAAATGAATGTATATACGATATCCTGTAATTAATGTTATTCCCTAATATCATCAAGATTTACCTACAAAATGTTGAATTGATGAAGGGCAAACAGACTTTTGCGCCACTCTGTATATTAAAAGTCTGTATCGCAATAGATTACACTTGGTGTATCTTCTAGGCTATGCACTTCGACTTCGTCACCAAATATTGATGGACTTCTTAAACGTAAGTAGTACCAAAAGAAGTCACTAATGAACAGAGGTTTATCGCATAATATTTGAAAGTGTTTTCCTAAATCAAACGCAACGTACATGTAACCAACCAGCCACTGCAATACAATGCACGTCTGGGGGTTAAAGAGAGACAAAATTCAGGTACACTGTAAGTAGGCAAACGTTGGACATCGCTGGGTTATATGTTAGGCATGATATGGGTATTTCTTAGGTAGGATGACTAGCACTGGACACTATCTTCACACGTTTATTACCGCTTTAACACTTTGCTGTGAAATCTGGGCGTATCTCTGCTGGTATCGCTTCCGCGAGTCGCGATGCAATAATTTAGGCCTTGTCATTCGCGCCACTTCACGAATTAGTTTGGGCTTGGTCTTTCTCAAACCACCGTCTCCTTTAACCCACTCTCGCGATTATTGTGTGTTCACTCGCACTTTCTTCGCGACATTTAGGCGCGAAAATATATCCTTCTCCCTCAAGAATCCGGCCTCTGCATCCTCCGAAAACAATGCGCGATCCTGTTATATGCACTACACATATACACCGGTCGGCACCCAAGATAACTTAACTCACAAAATCCCCTAATTCGACAACGTTCATGGTGTCTCTTAAATTTTAAAATCCCCACTGTGTGATTGAGTGTTATGTATTTCTACACGAGTCCTTGAGTTTCGCGCAATACACGTATTTTACCGCCACCCCGGATATTTTCCACCCGCTTCGGCCTTGAACAAACATTATATTCTGTTTACGAAGCTGTCCACTTAACACATATATAAGCTTTCGTGGTACTCACCTTTAAAAAATTCTTTTGTCCGCCGTATTACAGCTATGTTGCTCGTATCCTTATCTACAAATAATATTAGGATTCACATCACTCATAAACTACCTTATTAGATCAACAGGAAATAAACTAACCTAGTGCTGGCGATACGGTGAAAGTTTTCATCACAATGTTTAAGGCCCCTTAAATTGAAACACAAAAAATCGAATAAATATAAAACTTAATACTTAAGTTAAGAAACTTAGAAGGTTGTGATGACACTGATTTTGAAGAAATCCTTCCCGATGTCAAAGTATCATTTACATGCGAAGTTGTCCGTCCGCTTTTATTTTTTCAAAAATGGCTCTAAATGATTTTAATTAAAATACCATATAAAATTCATTTCTTAAATTTACAGGGAATAGCATCTGAAATCCTCTTTATTCTCACTTTTTTGGATTCAGAGACTCCCCAAATATGTATTTTGGGACAAATTTCAGTATCGAATTTTGGGTAAAGTACAATACTTCCCCTACTTACTATACATAGTAGAGAAATTGAAATATGATATTGTGAACTAATTTCTGGAAATTCCATATAAATGAGTTAAAATCTCCTTTAACCGAACTATAAGGGGCAGAACCTTCTAGGATAACGGTGGTAAATATTTTAAGCAGTGAAAGGTACAAAATAATTCTATTCCAAATGCATTTAATAATGTTTATAAGAAAATGACTACTGTATATATTACTGAAGTATGTATTCTGGTATCAGCAAAGAGTGTGTCATGAACTCAGGAATTTTTATTCTGAACTTTCTCCTCGCCACGTTTGTGAGGAGCTATACTCTTCACCGGTTGATAAACAATGTATCTGTTGCTCTTGATTCATTATATTGTTGCACAAGGCTATCTAAAAAGAATACAATTTGTGGCAGTGATATAGTGTATTTCAGTGTGTAACGGGGTTGTGAGTCACTTGTAACAGTCACTGTGGTTACAGTGTACGTTGGGTGCCGCTTTTGTAACGGATTCTTTTCTGTCACATGAAATGCCTTGCTAGCTCATCCGGTGCAGTAGCTGCCTCTCCGCTGTGCGCCGCTGCGTTGATCTTGATTGGGATTAGGTAGGCATGAGTAGGATATTTCTCAGGCGCGAGGTTAGATGACAAACACAGCACAGACGTTTACTAATTTTATTCTCCACCACGTCATTGCCTCGAAGTGCCGACCTGAGCGAGTTTCTGGTATTTCGTTGTACGATTGCTATTTATTTCTCCTTACGCTAATCACTGTCGCCTCTCACACATCGACGTTTTTGGCGCGAAACTATACATATTCGGGATACAGGTTCACCCTCGTGGCGACCTCGCAACAAACAGAGTCAGTAGTCTCGTTCCCTTCCAATTTTTCCTATTTATATATCTCACCCCCGCACTTTCTCTCTAGTCCCGTTATGGGGGAGGGGTGTATTTTCCCCAGCTGTGTCCTTGGACTTTAGGCAAAACGTGCCTCGGCGCGAGATGACAAAGGATTTTTGTCCTCTGGCCTTCAGAAATGTGCTCAGGTCAACATACTTTCAAGAGACAGCTTCTTTACACAATACAAAATTATACTTATACCTAAAAGTCTTATGTATGTACATTCTGATTCTAAAATTACAAATATATATACATAGAAGTTCCCGTCTCAAGTGTTATCTCCAGTGTTTTGAATCGTTAGTCCACTTTTATTGTATCATCACTGTTCAATGTTTATCACAACATACGCTAACATCTTAAACACAAATAAATCATACTGGCCTATACTCAGAGTACAATGACAGCCAAGAAAATGTGTCCAAGCTTTAAACACTTGTAATGGTGCAATATTTCTTACAATGTGGGGAAGACAGTGAGCATTAACTGCACGGAGTACCTACCTGTATCGGAATTTAGATTTGGGGAAAAAGACTACTGTCGCAGCTACGTTGTCAGCGCGAATTTGAGCATCCTGTTCTATCCCAGGGAGCTGCACGTGGGATTCATGGTGGACGAAGGGCCATCTGGGCGGATTTATCAGGGTTCTCCGGTTTCCCCCATCATTCATTTCACCAATTGCTTCATCATTACCTTTTCATTTATCCATTTCACCTTCATTTCATACCATCTTCCTCACTGTCATGCCGTTCCCACATTCCCGGTTCTTCACTCTGATTTAATTTTCTTCTCTCCTTGGCAGCCTCTGAAGTTAGGAACTCACGCGTAAGTCCTTGGGGTGTAGGTCTTACATACGAGGAGAGCAAGTAGTCAGGTAGGCAGACAGGCTGGCAGGGAGGCAGATAGATAAGCCAAGAACAAGCAGAAGAAAAAGAAAAAGATGACGGCTTGAATTGAAAAAAGAAAGGGGGAAAAAAGGTTAACAGGAGACAACTAGAGCCGGGGTTGCTTGCTTCAGGATTAGAGTTTTAAAATTACCGTTGGTTACCATAGACGATCATAAGTAACTGTAGACTACGATAGTTTTCCTATTAGTATTTATCAGTTAAGATCCTACCCGCGTTACCTGAATTTTAAGTGTGTTGCATACCTATCGGGTGATATCTCTCGATAATTTTTTTCTAGATTCTTCTTGAAACTGGAATTTTCTCGAAACTGAGAGAGTTATAAAGAACCGCTTAGCCTGGGGAATGTTTCAAAAACATTTGGAACCTACTCTAAGTATACTACATTTCAGATCGAAGACAGTTTTTAGTGATCATTGTGTTCGATATATGACATATGCTTATAGAAAAAGTTATTCTAATTTTGACCAATCCCAACTCCTATTGGAATATCGGACACTTTTTAAGCACCCTGTATATATACACTTCTATTTTCCTGCATCAATACTTTTAGAAGAAAGAAGAAAAAGAAAACAGTTATTTGATACGATACGTGTTGTTACAGAATAACACAGTATGGTTATATAGCAGAAAAACGTGAGCAATCTGAGGATAAAAATGTGAAATATTTTCTAGAATTGGAGAGCAGAGCACTTCAATACTGCTGATAAAACCTAAACACTGACTCTGTGCGACGCAACATTAACATGGTGGATGTCTCTGTTGTTGTTTTAGCTTGGTATTTTATTGCCCAAAGGGTATATAATTTTAAAGAGCATTGGTGTGCAAGTCCACCGCATTCCGCCAGTAATTCCGCCGTAACAACAAAGCATTATACCATTAAGCGCAGCTTTCAGAGATAGTTGAAATACCTACATACATAAAAAGCCATGCAGAAGTTTTGTTACGAGAGAAACAAAGCAGTATTATTCAGGTAACTGTAATTCTGTTAGCTGACTGTTTGAAACTACAGAATGCACTTTGGATAGGTGAAGCTCTACTCAAGGGTTTATGATTTGGTAACAGACACTGCCATTACGACGGTAGTGAAGTAGTCAGCTGAAAATTAGCTTATTGGGGCTAATAAATTACTTACATCGCACTACAAAGTTAATTGCACTTTCCGGGATAATTCAGCTTCAATAAATTATTAATTTTAATATTGAATTTGTATCTAAGTATTCTTTCAATTAACAGGTATTGTCTCAGATGGGTCCAGGGAAAAAACCAGGCAAGTCACTTTTTTCATGAAACACAGAAAATGAATTTTTAATTATAAAACGCAGTAAGTCCTTCTCATACAAAGTAATTACGGGTTCATAATTTAATACACATTCGCAGGCGTCATGTGCTAATCCCTGGAAAAATTTCACTGCTGGCTAACCACAGAACTTCATGAAACTTATTATATCCTCATACTTAGCTTTGGAAATATGTAGAAGACCTGAGGACAACAGAGAAGTAGTATATTTTACCACGTAACAGAAAATTTAAGGATATCATTAATATTGTTCCCCAAAATTACCTAAATAGGACAAAGAAGGTAGATCGAATCCTCCTGTCATCTGTCTTGAAACACCTTTCCCAAGTTTTCTGATGCTGCTGTATACCATGGCTCCATTATATGTAAGTCTACAGTTCAGTAGACGAGGTTGGACGGATGAGGCCTCAATTTCCTTTACAGGCTGGGCCTTGAATGGACATTACATTACATATTTATGATTCAAAAAATCTTTCCAATCATACACCATTTCCTGACAGGCTCTCACAACAATGAAAGGGGATGGTTTGATTCTTGAATTTTCAATCATGCTTATGAAGTCCTCTGGGGTTTCCATCCTTTGTTTCAATATCCACAGATCAAGCACATTCCATGTATGAATGACCTCGTTCTGGAAATGTGATCTTAATGTTTGTCAAGCCGTGAATGATATTATTAACCACATGGCGCATGAAGCGAAAAATAGTGTAATTCTTGTTTTGCCCTTCAGCTAATGTGGACATCTTAAAATCACAGCACTATTAATTACACAATATTGAAATAAGAATTTGCACTTAAAACACAATGTGAACACACCTGCCTCAGCAGAATAACAAAGAAATAATGGAGTGATATTTCGGTGTTACACTGCCGTCTGTTGACAGTCAATTGACTTACCTGCTTCTTTTCCTGTACAGCAAAATTTTAATGGAAAATAAATCCATGAATTTTTATATCTGTGAAAGATAGCCCTTTCCATGGAGAAGCAAATGGCATCGCAAACTGCTTTTTTTCCCTGGACCCTTCTTTATTATGTATTTTACACTGCAACATGTCGTAGATCAGGCACCGGTAGGTGAGTATTAGAGCGTTGGGCAGTAGACGGAGCCAAGAGCTTACTTGCTGAGCAGCGACCAGTGACAGTGACATATGCGTTCTTGATGAAAATCTTAATGTAGTGTTTACAATCAAGACAGTACGAAACATCTCCCCAAATATTCATAGGCTGGTCAACAGAAAACTAACAAACAAAAACTAAAACATTTAATATGAGCTGCAGTTTAATTTTCTTGTATTTTATAATTTACATAAATTACGTATTCATAATTTCTCTTTAGTTAAACACTTAATTGTTCTAATTGTATTATGTATCTTGGGTTTTTATATTGTGAAATATGATTTTATTCCTGTTACGCTTAAGAATTCGTCAGTTAAATGTAGAAAAGTCGTTTGTGTTTTATGTTTTGCTGATTAAGTGGCTATACATATAGGTATACCATAATTAAATTCTGCTGCAAGTGTAGCATACAACTATGTATGATAAATTCTCTGACAAATTGGAATAAATATGTCTGTAATTACATACACGTACTTTGTAATTCTACAAATGAAGACTATTGGTTCACTATTAATGGACTTGCAGGTTAATTTGGCCTGCTATATAGCTAGTTTTGCACCAATAAAGCACGTTATCCAAGAGCCGCGCTGAGGCTCTAAGCTAGTAGAGAGCCAGAGCAAGGCTCGATCGGGCCTTTTATAGGTGTTACCTACGGATAGCTGTTGACGTCGCGACCACTTTTCATTGTGTAATCTTCGTTCATTGTAGAAGGAATAAGCATTACTAATGAGTTTTAACGTCTCCGCTTACAGGTATAACAAAATAGGCAGCTATAACTTGTGAAGTAATACAATCTGGAGATGAAACCACTTGCTACAATACATCTCATTATACTACAGTATCCATAATAATGGCAGAAGTTACAGCAGAGTGCCCTCTATAGCCTTATGCCTTAAGACGCATACGTTAATACGGAGTACCTAATAGAATATGTGTTGTGAACGAAGGCGGTTACACAGTAGCCAAAGCTCTACAACATTATAGTCATGTTATAGTCCCATGCTTGTTAAGTACTGCAGCGGTTGTTTCTGTCGCTCGGCTAGCTTGGTCGGTTCTTTTCGATGAAACTTGCGGGCGCGTCACGTCTGCAGGAAAGTCGCTTGAAAATGATATGGCTTTCTCCCATAAATCACCTTTATCCACTTCGATTACATATTATCAATCATCTTTACAATATCAATCACCCATCTTTACAGTTACAGACTTTACTTCAATTAAGTAAGGTACAAATGCTCTTGATCCTTTACTGAACATACCGTAACTATTTTCGTCATCCTTATGTTTATTTATCTCTGTTGATAGGCATTGCTGTCTGAACATTTTTGTAACAATCTGGGTTCATTTGTTCCAACCACAGAAGCTGTAATATCAAGACATTGCCATGGTCTATATCCATAGCATACTAAATATAACAGACAGCTCTCTTACCTTATTCATAATTTAACATCAATTATTAACTGACAATTCATTAATTATTATATAATAAAATTAAAATGTAACAAAAATGGCATCTATTAGCCAGGTTATTCTGTCCTCAACAGTACCTTACATCCTGTACGGCTCCAGTATCACACATAGTTATAACTTGATACACAGGTTAAAGAGATAAGTTCGTCCAAGCATGACTTAATGAGTCATTTCCACTATGTTGTAGGAGCCCCGTACGAATTTACGTGGTCTTCGGAGAATTCTTACAGACCGCCGGACTCGCTTCAAATAGACTATTGTAAATTCTGCCCAACTTGTTAATCTACTGTAACGGTTTTATCACTTGTCTGTAAGTCACCAACCTTGCCCTCTGCTGAATATATAAGTGAAAAGGAAAAATAGAAAAGAACAAAGATAAATAAAAGGGTGTAGCTCACACTTTAATGTCTTGCATATGTTCTGTATAAAATTATAATGGATTACGCGCTAGTCGAGGAAAGAAGATCAACTCAGATACAGTTTGTAAATGAAAGCTTCTGCGGAAAGCACATACCCTCCCGAGTTTATTTATTGCTAAGAGCGTTTACACATAAGCAGTGCAGGTTTACGATTATTTCAATTCCGTAACTTCGCATTTTTTATTTAATTATTTGCATTCTACTGAGTGCTGCAGCGAGTATTCCCATTTGGACACCATTATCGCTTTTGTTGCTCCATTCCTCCTGGGGAAGTGTATGGGTTTTACATTATCCGCGGAGCAAAGTTTTAAGCCTCTAACACGATCGTTAAATTTCATGTTCTGCAGTTTCGACTTTTATCAGCAGTTTGCGGTTAATACAGTGTCACTGGGGGTTTTCGGTGTTCATCACATCATCCATTAGTTATGCATTTCACAGGATAATAATGGAATTAGGTGCTGAAACTAAAAAAGTATTCACCAATGTGTTAAATGGAGCACTAGTTTATTCTTGTCTGTCATTCGTTTCACCCTTCCATCCTTTTTATTCTCTCGATTACTTACCTATGATACCTGGTACCTATGGTACCTGATCGGCACGTAAATTGCACCGGAAATGCCCTGAACTCTAAAGGATTAGGAAAAATAATTATTTTAGGAAAAAAAAAAAAAAAAAAAAAAAAGCTTTAGTGGTGTTGGGTGTGTGTGTGTGTGTTTGTGTGTGTGTTTGTATATGTGAAGAATAAATCTCAAAAAATGAACACTTGGGATAGTCGGATGAATAACCCCACTCCTGATTATAAGCAGCTTTTTTCATGTGTGCAATCTTCATAAAATACCCCCACCCAACTACCGCTTACATGCAAAAATGTTCAGCATTTTTTTGTCGTCTCAAAAATAGCTGTAACAGTTTTTATTAAAATAGAGTGTGCTTAAAATGAATAAAATGCATGTCGTGGTTTTTCTGTAATTGTCTGAGAACGGAGCCAGTAAAGCCCAGAGACGCATAGAAGTCCCAAACAGTTCCACATATTGACACCTGGCGCACAACCGAAGTGTTTCGTCTGCCCAAGGAGAGGGCGACGAGGCGATCCTTGCGGCCCGGGCAGCAACCTCCAGGGAGGACCAGGGAAGAGTGTTCGAGTGTGCAATCAACTGTGCCATCTGTCCACTGAATTTTGTGTAGTTTTGCATACTTGAAAACCACACGAGATACATAAATCTTACTTTTAAAAATTAAATTCTATTTCTTCTTCTTATACTTCTACACTTCATGGATTAGGCAGACTGCCTGTTCCGTCACCCTTTGTTTAGCTCCATCTGTTCCTTGGGCGCCTACATCTCTTCTTCCTCGTAGTTTGTACTCGTATATTTTCGGTGATATTCTTTCGTTACATATTATAGTGAGATGCTGTTTCCAGTTCTCCTTGACCTCTTTGATTTTATCGTTCATTTCATATATACCTATTTCTTCTCCAACATCCTCGTTGTGATAGAGATATCTTCTAAAACAACCTTTTATCCTTCTCAAAAATCTAATTTCTGCGGCTTGTAATTTACTTTTATCTTTCTCATTCATACCATACAGCAATATTGGTACTCCCATTGTTTTATACAATTTGAGCTGTGTATTTTTCCTGGTTTTATTTTGTAACGCTCTTGTTATTGTTCCGTATATTTGCTGATATTTCTTTATTTTGTTTTCTATGTCTTTATCTCTGTCGAAACTTATATTACTGCCCAAATATTCAAAGTGGGATAGTTGTTCTATTAAGAAAGAGACAATGCTAATCTCCTCGAGAATGACATAGTGTAACATCATGTAATAAAGAGGGAACAATGGGAACCATATTATGAAGAATTACTGTCTGACGAAAACCTTAAAACAAGTAGGGAAGATAAATAAATACAATGTAATGAAACCGTAGACTTAATTACACTAGAAGAGCTGCAGACAACCTTGAAAGGTATGAAAAATAGGAGAGCTTGTGGATCTGATGGAATAAATATTGAATTATTCAAATACTCTGGCCCTTTTCTTATCTATTTTAAATACACGTTTTGTTTAAAGTGATATTTTTAGAAACAACAGGCCACTTACAGAATCTACAGTTTCATCTAGAACAGCTTAGTCAGTCGTAGTAGTTCACAGAATAGTCTGGACGTAGTGCGAGTTAGAAGTGGATAATTGAGCATTGAAATGGTGATACATTTTATTTACATCTATTTTATATGAGGCATGTCTCTCATTTAGGACTACTACAAGTACTTTTCTTCGTTAGTTATCATACTGAAACTGAAGTTTTTGACACTCGTTATGTTGCCTTCTGTTTTCTTGAGTCCTTTGTTGCCCTTCTTAGGTTACAGAATGCTTAGAGCATGGCGATGTATGACCCTAAATAAGAAGTCTATACGAGATTTAACATTGAGAAACCGAAACCCTCAAGAGTATCAAAATCCATATCAAACAGGGGTTTCCGTTTTAACATTTGTTTAAACTGACCACTCACATCCGAAGACTCCGATGCCCACCGCGCACATCTGGGTTACTACTGGGTGGAACAGCTGACAGGTGTGTGTGTGTGTGTAATTGAGGGGGACACCTCGACTCACTGCGAACCCGACACGGATTTATTGGGGCTACCACCCCCTAGGGGGAAGGGTTGAGGCGAAGTGAGACCGGAGTCTTATCAGAAAGCGGAGCCAGCAGAGCCCAGAGACGCATACGAGTCCCTAAGAATTCCAGATATTGACACCTGGTGCACACCGAAGTGTTTCCTCTACCCAGGAAGAGGGTGACGGGGCGACCCTTTAGGCCAGGTCAGCAACTTCCAGAAGGGAAAGGAATCCATGGAGAAAAGATTAATACAGCCGAGCATTCGCCTAAGTGACATGGGAAAACCACAGAAAAACCCATGTCAGAGTGCGCGGCCACGAGGATCGAACCCGCAACCTGTTGAATGCGGACCACAGATGTTACGGCCTGAGCCATCTCGCTGGGGAACTGACGATTGTACACTGGATTTTATCCAGTTTTTATTATTTTGACGAGACAAATACTCTGTCTCTGCTGGACTGGATGTGCTCGGCTTATATGAATATTTAAACTGGCCCCAGCAATGTGGATATGAACTCTGAGTAGATGTCTGACTGCAACTGTCACTTATAGCTATACCAACATATATCGGAATTAAAGAGGCTGTATTCAGTATTTTCCTTTATAACTAAGCAAATTTGTCCTCTGTCGTGTGAACTCATACAGAAAGGCATTATCATGCGTACTCTTTAAAAATTAATTTCACAAATAAGATAGCAGGTATACATTGTAAGATCAATACTCATGTCAGTAGCATTGCCTCAAACTAACGTGCTGTTATGTCCGTTGTTAATACAATAACACTTCAACATGCGGATTTTCAAAATTATAAATATCGGTCCATTGAATAGATATGTATTTACACCAGCACAACAAAACATCAACACAAAAGTATTTTTCACTCTATATGTTTAGGAACAATACATTTCAGGAAAAGGTAATAAAAATACTAACTTATATTTTAGGTTTACATATTTTGACAAACCAGAATGTAAAGTTATGTAAAGTAATAATGAATAGAGAAACATGTGTAAATGTTCCGCGTCAACTTGCTTCACTTTATTTTCTATTACTTAGCTAGCAATCTAAAGCATACCCTATGTTCACAAAGTGAAAGCACAGAGACAATGAGTGACTGAGTGAGTCGGTGAGTGAACGATTAAGTCAGTGCGTGAGTCAGTGAGTGAGGTTTAAGGGCCCGTACACAATAAGGTTATTTGGGATCGGATAGAGACAATTTTGAGTTCTAATTTCAAGTATTTTCTAGACATGCAATTAATGTGTTTTTCTGAAAGTGTATTAACCGATTTTCGCCTGAGTATGCAAGAATTATACAATGTGGCAGCTTTTATACGCCAAATATAGCATGCACACTTTCTTGGCAGGCTGAGAACAGCCCGAGGTGTGTCATTCGTGTACCTGCCCTTTCTAGGGCTTAACCGCTTTTATGACGGGACGTGGGGTTTTGTAGCGTGAGAATGCGGTTGAGGGTAGAAGGGAGATAGCAAGTTTATGCTCCTCAACGACTGCTAGTCAGGATGAATCTTCCGTTGGGCACCGCTGGTGTTTAACCAAATATGGATGTTTAAAATTTGAATCTTGAATCCAAGCATCTCTTGGAAGGATTGTATGGGAGCTGAGCTTTCGGTGCTGGTGGGTTAGCTCCGCCATGGGGGGAGCCCGGTGAGGCACAAGTGCGCGTTCTCTGGGATTATAGTTCCCAAGAGAGCTAACCAGGGCGCTCCGATGTGGTGGTAAAGGTCGTAAAATTTTGCAGCCCGGCGCCTAATTACTTCCTCCACATAAGGAAGAGACGAGGCCTCGTGCAGTAGTCTCGAAGGGAATCTGCGGTACACAGAATAGATTATCCGAAGTCCTCTATTCTGTAGGCGCAGCAGACGCAGGAGATGGGAATCTGCGGCCATGCCCCAGATCTCACACCAAATATAGCGATTAGCTTTTATAGTCTTTATTGTCATTGGTAAGTGTTATGTAACAACGAATATTAAAGTACCGCAGAAGCACTTCAAAAATGCATATAAACTTTTGTCATATTATCGTACATTTTGAAAATGCGGTATTACTACTCATGCTATCGGGCGTCGTAAATTGCGATGTAAGATCCCCTAGGCCCATATGTAGTATTCCGAAGCTAACTAATAATAGAACATAAGAACTGGCAGGTTTAAGAATAAGTCCGGCGTGGTTAAATTTGCTTACTTTTATAAGTGTTGTTTGACCGTTATATATTTGACACTTCACTTGTCTTTGATAGCCTTTTCTCATTTATATATTACCTTTAGCAACAAAGGTCATACCGGTGACATACCTACACACATACATACTCTCTTTCATGCTTCTAGACTCTAGGTAGGATTGGGAATGATCCAGCCAGGAATCGAATCCGAAAACTTTATTTTCAGAGACTAGTATTCTAACCACCAAGATAGTCTTTGTTTGCTATTCTTGGTCCCTGTTTTGCACTTTTAATGATTAGATAAATGTGATGCATATGTAACGATACAGATTAACTGAAGCCCCTGCCTAAGCTCAATTGCAAATAAATTGTTAGAGCTGACAAGCGAAAGCTTGGTAATATGCAGATGGGCAGAAGACTTAGTACGTACCATTACGCCTGTTGCAGGGTGACAGTATCCCTCTTACGGGCCCAGTATCCAACAATGTCTCGAGGAGTGCATGTCGCAGTGAATTAGTAGAGGGAGAGTAGCCAGTTGGAGCAGCCGGTACAATGCCGGTAGTGGAAATGGCATTGGCCTTCAATCGAGCGAGGTAACCCGAGTTGATCCGAGTAGTTCCGAAATCTTGAACAGCTCCCCGTGACAAACTTTCGTTGCCTTACCTCTATTAACATTCACTAGAACTACCAACGTCAGTATTTAAACCACAGTAGTTGTACTCTCCGAACGATTCTAGTCGACGAGTTTATATTAAACAACTCAATTTTTCCAACAATGGATGACAAGAAAACGTCATGTAACTGCGTCACTATTTACCCTATCACTTTTCCTTTTTCCGTTTGTCACAACTTTGTCGATTACTTTAAGTCCTGAATATATGCGCACATCTTACATCTCTGACGACGTCTTGGTAAGAAACAGCCAAAATGTACGTCTGTTTTAGAGATACGCAGTGATGGATCGACTTGTGTTTGCTCTTCTATGAAAATCACGCGAATTTTGGCTACAAAAGCCTATCAGAATCATTAACTGTTAAGATAAAGAATCGACAGGGAAGTAGACAAATAATTGCAATAAATAATTTCCATATACTAAATCAATGTATAACTTCAAAACACGAGTTAAAATTTCGTAAATGAATAGAAGTCATTAGCCAGCAAATTTATGTGTCAAGGAAAAGCAATTTACAAGGCAATGTAGTCATGATAATTAAGGGATATCAGTCAACAGGGAACCCATCAGCTGAAGACTGGCGTAATTGGAGTTAAGTAGGTTAAGAAAACACGGGGTTTCCTGGAAATATGCAAGCACGTTAGTCCTGAAAAGAAATGGAAAGAATTCTTTTCGAATTTAGCAAGTCACAGCTTTAAGACTTCTAATATAGAAACTTGAGTGGGGTAGTCATGAGATTGATGGCACTTAAGTTGATGAAAGTAAACGTATTTATAAAATTCGTATATTTTGTATTTTTCAGTCTTACAGCAGTTTATAATATGAAAGTGTTTTACTGAGATCGATTGCACTTCTTGTTGTTATTATGTAAACAGTTGTTTTAAAGCGTGAATTCATTGATAAGTTAGCGGATATATGCTTCGAGAGTTATGGTTCTTGGTGCTAAGATACAAGCATTTCACGTTTACATCCTCAAACTGCCATAAACTCTCTAAACGATTAGTCCTATTAAATTTATCAGCCAAGTTAACTGGTGCTCATTATTCCCACACTCACCCACGCTTACCCTGAGAGAAAGATCTCAATGTTCATCACAGTAGCAGCCGACAACAGTCATCAATGGATATTGGTGACGCCATCAAAATTATTGCACACAAGGACAGACGTGATCAACGAGGAAAATAATTTGCGAAGTCTGAAGCATTAGGTTAAAACTGACAACAATTCAATTACTGTACATTACATTACACCAGAGCGTATGCTAAATTAAATATACTGCAACGTCCTAACAAAATAGTAATGCTGATTGATCTACAAATATTAACAGGTATAGAGTATTGTAAAACGTAATTCTCTATAAATAACTAACTCCTTTATGGTCGCTGTGTATATAAAGTCTTTAAATATATTGCATATTTTCTCAGCATCGTACGTCCTAGTGCCTTTAAAACTATTCTACGTTAATAGGTAGAAGTGACTTAAGATTTCAGTACCACAACCGGGATTTGAATCAGAATCTTCCGCTTTCCGCTCTAACCAACTGAACTACTATGGCAGCATGCCGGTATACAGTGGGCGCAATACTTCTGGATTTTGTGATCCTGACTATTAGACCAGCTGCCAGGCATGATAATTCTTTGTTTAACTTACTAGGAGTAAGCGATGTTCTGCTTTCAAAGAGAGTAGCAAGTAAATCTTATTTTAGGAAAGGGTAGAGTGAGATTGAAAAATTAAATACCATGAGCAGGATTTGAACCACGTATCTACCGGTTGCCTTCCGGCTGCTCTAACCACGTGGCCATAATAGCTTAGTGGTTAGAGCAGCCAGACGGTAACAGGTAAATCCGTGGTTCAAATCCTGGTCATGGCACTGCATTTTTAGTCTCACTCTACCCTTTCTAATTATGTCCTACACACGGCTCTTGTGTGAAAAAAAAAAAAAAAAAAAAAACAACATTAAATATTATTTTACATTTGTGATATTTATAACTACGGCAATGTATTACCTGGTTAGGGCAGGAAGCGAGAGGAAGACGAACGAACGAGTGAGTGAGTGATGAGTGAGTGATTGACTGATTGACTGAGTGAGTGAGTGAGTGAGTGAGTGAGTGAGTGAGTGAGTGAGTGAGTGAGTGAGTGAGTGAGTGAGTGAGTGAGTGAGTGAGTGAGTGAGTGAGTGAGTGAGTGAGTGAGTGAGTGAGTGAGTGAGTGAGTGAGTGAGTGAGTGAGTGAGTGAGTGAGTGAGTGAGTGGGTGAGTGAACATGGGCATATAACCTAACAGTTACCTGCTGATCTGGTAAACAACTCACTTCGTAGCTGTCACTAAGATATTCACATGTCTAAGACTGTTACACTAATTGTACATTGAATTCCCTAAATGACTTGCGCTTTCCCCGGTTAACCTCTAGGAAATCTGAAATCATATTTCAGATAACATACCCCAATGGTGACTTATAGTGTCGTAGACGTAAAATTATATTGTCCCGGATTTTTTTTTTAGATAACCTCTGTTGGATCAACAATGATAAGTAATTGTTCTTTTACATAAAGCCCTATGTAGGACAACTAATTATCCTATGTTCTCATAACTATGTTAGCAACCCTGGTATAGAAACGTTACTAAGATTGGTATTCAGAAATGAGAGTTAACGAAAATAAGAGGTCATGGGAACGTATCATTAATGAAGCCATATTTGCAGATAAATAAACAACATTTCATCAGTTCTGAAGTCTCGTACCTAAACTCCACTTCAGATCAATTCACTTAAGCTTCCATGAGCAAAAATCAGCATATTCCTTCAACTTTCAACTTTGAACGTTGTCATTTTAACCCATGCAATCTCATGTAGTGTCAAACTCTAAATAGATTGTTTTCTTGAAAAAATGTTTCGTTATTGTGTTTTAACCTTAGATTATCTTAAGTTTGAGATTAACAATGTCATTTTTTCATCACCATCGATGGTAACATTCTCAAGTAAACATTCCGTAACACATTCGCAGTCTTGTTCATTTGGTACGGGCCCTAATGACCTAGCCGTCGACAGCCCCTTAAGCCCTACTCACACACTCACTCACTCACTCACTCACTCACTCACTCACTCACTCACTCACTCACTCACTCACTCACTCACTCACTCACTCACAGACTCACTCACTCAATCCATTTGGTATGCAGCATTGATCTCATTTTAAATAACATAAGTAAAAATAATTATTCAGATAATGTATTGCTTTTTATTCGTAGAATATTCTTAATAATTCCCATTCGAGGTTATAAGTTTCATCAGATAAATTTGTAACGTCTTGTGGAATTACATGGAAAAGCAACTGTACTAATGGGTAACCTATGATCTGGAGGAGGACTGTTTCTTTTTAACATAGTTTCAGGTAATTAAATGTTCAAACTGTAGATAGCAACCAGAAAATGACATTTTCCATCAACTTATATTGAAAATTCTTCTCAAATTCTCCTTTGCGTATATTTTTCCTCTCACGTTCACTTTAAAACCTTTTTCAATTCTCGTGTAAGCTAACGTGAGCCAAAGGTGGGCCCCAATCCAATACCTCCTCCTAATTTAATATTAATCTCCGCTCCAAAGGCTTCTCCGTGTTCTGGAAGCTTGAAACTGGTGGTAGCGATGTCTGCTACTGGCAGGGTGAAATAAGAGTGAGGAAATTTGGGCTTCGGCAACATTTTCAGCTGTCAGTGAACGCTTTTTTCCTTCTTCAGTGGCCATTAAATTCTACATGTGTGAAGCCGGATATTGACAGGGAACATGATGCATTGATGACATACTTAATTTGACTCGACTTTTAAGCGAACGCTTCTACAAGATCTCTCTTTGGTCTATTTAAAATTTAAAAATCAGCAGCAACTTTTAGAATTGCTTGATCTTTTCTCTGTTCAATTATTTTGTAAACCGTACTCATTATGTCTTAATACTTATCATTCCACACTATCTTCTTCTTCTTCTTCTTCTTCTTCTTCTTCTTCTTCTTCTTCTTCTTCTTCTTCAAAGATTAGCAGTTTCCAACTGTTCCGTCTTCGCATTTTTTTATTTATTCCCATCTTCCCGATGCCTCTTTTCCCTACCGGTTTGTATCTTTTGATTAAAAGAAGTACGTTTTCCTCACACATTCGTTCATGTGCTCTTTCCATTTGTATTTATTTCCTTCAATTTTTTCGTTGGTTTATAAATATTTAGTTCCTCTTATGTCTTATCAAGTCCAGTCTAGTGCAGCCTTTAGTTATTTGTAAAAATCTCATTTCTGCTATCCGGACTTTCCATTTGTCCTTTACTTTTATTATCCACGATTCGCTGCCATACTGAGTACGTGGACCACCATGAACTTACAAATCTTTGGCTTTGTTTGTTTTATTGTTTTGTTCTGTACAGTTCTTGTTATGGTCCCACGTGTATTGAAATGTATTTGTCTTATTTTCTAAATCTCTATCGACATGGAAACCTATATTACAGCCCAAATAATGTTTCCGACTTACTCCAAGCTATTATTTCCACTACATTGTTTGTTCTAACTGGGTATTTTTCCTGGTGTGCCATTACTTTTGTTTTTGGGGGGGACATTTTTAACTTGTATTCACTACTCAGTTGATGAAATTTATAAATAGAGCACTGTAAGTCTTCTTCACTATTTTTAGTATTGAAGTATTGTCTGCGTATATTATTATGTTTAAATACGCATTCCTATTCAAGTGTATTCCTGTATGCACCTCTTTTTTTCCATATTTTATAACATCATCTCTATACTGGATGTCCCAAAAAACACCGATAACGCATAGTATGTTGTGCGGGATGGTGAACTGATTGATTTTCAGATAGGAACCACTGTCCGGAAATGCAAGGTTTGGACGCTAGAGAGCGTCGAAGTTTGAGAACCAATGGTTGTGACAATTTGTTAACATTCGTTTTGGTATTTTAATGAAACGTATGCAACCTTTTAGCTATCTGTGTAGTTATATGAACGACCTGAGCATAATAACATTCCTGCACCTCCACTAAATCCCTCCATAAAGTTCTTGGTGCGCATCCTACTGCGTTACTTGCGTAGTTTCCAGTACAGTAACGTTTTTAACAACAGTGTAACACGTACAATGCACAGCTGCTAAAATGGCCGACTTGACCACCAGCACACTTTGATGTAAATGTGTGGAACCACCTCAACGTCATTTATAATATTATTTATGATCGATCGATTGGTAATGGTGGACCAGTTCCACGGCCAGCACGGTTGACAGATCTGACACCTCTCGACTATTTTCTGTGGATTTGTATGAAAAGTATGGTGTATGGTACTCCTGTAACGTCAGCGGAGAACCTTATGACTTGAGTTCAGGGAGCGACTGAGAATCTTTAAAGACAACCGCAGGTATTGAGTCATGTGTATAAGGCTCACCACCGCCGATATAGACTCTGCAATGGCGTACGAGGTACACAGTTCGAAGTCCCTTTGTAATGTACGCTACAACGTCCAAACCATGTATTTCCAGGCATGGGTTCCTATTTGGAAACCAATCAGTTTGCCATCCCACATAATATACTAAGCGTTGTCGATGCTTTTTGGAACCCCAGTTTATGCTAAATAGAGAAGGTGAAAGGCTGCATCCTTGTCTTATTCCTTGGTTTGTTGTAATGGCTTCCAATTTGAATGTGCCTAAATTTATAGTGAGCTTTGTATTTGTATATATACTTTTAATTGTATAATGGGCCGGGGTATCCCTGTCTACATGCAGGCTAAAACTTGAAGCCGAAATTGTGAACGCCATGATTATGGATATAATACTGCATCACATAGCGGAATTAGATAATCAGAAAATGTTAAAATTGTTACGTGTATAAATGTACGAGATCTGGGAATATTAGTTGTGACTAAAATTGTCAAAAGGCACGAAAAGGTACAGACAAGTCATTAGGGGCAAGCTTCAGGTAGTCGAGCTAGACCTGGTAAGACCAGTTTTCCTGGAAGTCGATCAGCGCCGGTGTGAGCTGAAAAACAAGGGATGGTCGTTTCTTCGAAACTCTGTCGCTAATTAGGAAGTGAAAGGTACAGAGAGCGTCATAACGCACGGGCACTTGCCTGCGAGAACCCGGAGAGAAAGGGTCGTTGAGAGTTGCCCTCCAGAACCCGGCGGGTCACTACACTCGTCGACATATCTTCAGTCACGGGACTTGTAGATCCTCAAGTGTGAGGACACATTATAGTTAATATTAACGATTTTCTGTCTTAGTAGAGACACGGTAACGACTCAACTAAATTAATAACCATCGGCAAATCTCACGCTTCATTATTTTGGTGAGAATAAAAGTGTTTCAACGAAGTTCTGGTTTTATTCGTAAACATCCACGCATACCCTGAGATTAAAGTCGCATGCCAGAGCAGCCGGAGCAGAAGACCAGAAAGCAGCATTCTGCGCCGGAGAGCGTAGGAGGAGCGGCGAGTCGACATCAAACTGCAGTGCCAAAGTCAGAACTTGAACCACGAACTTTCAGTTTTACATGGGTGTTACTATTGCTGAGCTGCATTAGTTACGCCGCTTATTTATTTACGCCTTTGAGGTGACTGAAAAAATGATATAAGCCTAACCAAATTTAAAATTCGTTTTTGTATCCAAAAATATTCTGAAACGTCACCTTCAATTATATACAATGGGTTCCGCTCCCAGAGCCCTTTATAAGCTTCAGTATGTGGCCATTTAAATGTCTAAGAGCACATAGCCTAATGGCCTGTTTGTGCTTTCATGTGTCCCATTCCATCCATTCTCAGGCTATTGACCGAGAATCTCCGGTAAAATGGTGCAGTCTGAGACGTACTAAAATCCTTACACAGGTAGTGTATCCCTTATTGTTTTATTGAATCAGGTAAATCTGTTATTATTGCTGTATTTATCACACACCACACTCCAATTTTTAGGTCATGTAGAGGTATAGACTTTTCTGAAGCCTAATATGGACTGTGTTCATATTAATGTGAGATATGTTGTTTAGCGGTTTTTGAGCTGAATTGGCACGATTTCATTCAGTTCACTGATTTAGAATGTTTGTTGTCTTACAAGGACACCGAAACATCAAATTTATTTATGATCGCGCCTCTCCCCTGTACTATTTTCCGCAGTGCGTTACCATATATTTTAATGACCCTACACAACAACGCCGAGCTGAAAATATGACAACAAAATAGGATATTTTAAATATAAACAGGATATAGGAAAATCGGGGATTAATAAACACCACATTAAATACTCCGCACAAAATTACAAAGTCGATTACATGAAGCCCAAAAGCAAACATTGAGTTAACAGATAATATTGGATTAAAACTGCCCATTTACCAATGTAAAATATGTATATGCTGACGCTACATTGCAAAACCCTAATTAATCCATTCTATTAAAATAACAAATATACGCTAACTAGTCCTCCCGAGGCTTAACATTTTGGCAATTTAAAACCAGATATTTAAAACCAACAAGCATGCTATCAGTAGTAATCATGAAAGTGCAGAATTTAAACTTATTACTGAAAGGCACAGCCGAGAAACTTACAGGGGAATTTTTCAGACGTGGCAAATGGCTGGAAAGTGCGCTGTAGCTTATGGTCGAGTTTACCTTTTACTTATAAGACCATTGGGGTATCAGGTTAGTATCTCTCCGACTTCCGTGTAGTAAACATCGCGGGACCATGCGTGATCAAGTATAGTGCCCAATCGCAATATTAACAGTCTCTTGTATATTTCAAGTAGGAAACAGAGGTTTTTCCCACCATTAATTTGCATATTGTCGCGCAGATCCTAGCAAGGTCATTCACCACCTAAGATACATGGTACCAAGGTTATTTTAACATAGGAAGCAAAAATCTTCCAACTTCCTAAGTCCGGAGCGGCCATCCAGAAAGAGAAGTCCAGAATATTAAGCGGCAGGAAATCGAACCCGTTTCCGGAAAAACTAGTGCCCCAAATGAGCAAGATACGTATGAAAGGTAAAAATCAATACGGCCAGATACCAGGCAAACTACGCAATAAAGGGATACTCATGTGCTGAAACAAAGTACATATATGTAATTTGAAATTTTCAGCAGATTCAGAATAGTATATTTATTGTTCGTGCTACACTTGAAAAACGCCCAAGACACGACATAATGAATTCCTTCCAATGTTCTTTTTTTGAAACTACCCGAAGGGAAATAAAAATATATTTTCAGTTTCGTTTACAAGTATTTAAATAACGTGACACTGTTTCTATTTTGTTTTTCAGAATTACCATTTTTGCATCGAGTGCAATACGTAATTATAGCAGAAGTAAAATAAAATGCATTTCTCAAAGCCTATTAAGGATATCTGCATGACATTTATAGCACAGTTATAATTTGTGGCAGAAAAATATGTGATACTATTTTGAGAAAATTTATTTAAGAATTGCAAAAAATAGAAATCTCACCTATGGGTAGCCTGTATGAGGAAAATATTGACGTGTTGGCATAGAAGAGCTATGCAACGCTCAGCGCCGTGACAGAAAGTCCGGATCTACAGTAACTCTGAGAGCATAGTCTCAGTAAATTGGAAGAATCCATTGGTTTTGTTATTCTACTGTAGTTGTCAAGCAGTTTTGTTGGTAAAATTAAATACTAGCTTGGTGTTAAGTTTTGGGAAGCATAGTTTTGTTTATTGAATTGATTACAATTGTTATTATTTATTTGAGGCGAGAGTTCTTACCGCTATAAGGAAAAGGAAACAAAAGTTAAAGTAACGAATGGTATGAGATATTTGCTACTATTAATGAATGGCAACTCAGTTGCAACATTTAGGATGTGAATTAGACAGAAAGCTAATAAAGATGAAAGTTAATCAATCCAAGCCGTTTGCAGAAAAACTATAGAATCTTAAGGAAGAAGGAAAACTAGGAGGGAAACAAAAGGATTCTATAGAATATTGATTCAGCCTACACTTGTTTATGGTTCCGAATCATGGAGAGCAATAAAAGATAAAGAACGCGGAGATTAAACATTTGAAACAAGTAAAGAACGCAGTACAGCTGGGGAAATAAGAAATGGTATAAATGTATATATTGAAATGTATGAGAACTGAATTCAAAAGAAATGTCGTACAATTTGTGTTACTGGTAAACCATAAGCAATAGACAAAAACTTACTACACAAAAATGTTCGCTTGTTTAACAGATAATTTATTAATATTGTGGCATCAACCATTTCCGAGGTACCCATTGTTATTGGTTTGTATCTTTCAATACCTTGTCATATTTCAAAGCAATGTCATTTCGCAGCTGTTTCTCACTATTTCATGGATATAGAATAGAATTTCACTCACAAGTTTTAAACATTTGACTATCGCTTTGTTCTTCTGACGAAATATGTAATAAAACAATTTCTGCAATCATTTATCTCCATTTAGAGACAAGAAGATGTTAAATTAGCAACCGGAGTAAGTTCTATGTCTTATTTTAGACTGCATCAAGCAGTTCCTCTAAAATTCAATTTATTGTGTTTAACAACTGTTGTAGAGTAATTTCCTACAATTGATTACTTTCCAGTCTCAAGCAGTAACTCACTCGTTTTAACGGGAGGCTTTGTCTTTCTGATTATGGCAGCGCTTAAGAAAGTCTTTATACCCACCTTCTCTTATTCCGAGTACTAAATAGAGACTGAACACAAAACAAATTAAATTTTCATAAAATATCTCGAAATTGATGTTTTATTGTACCCAGGAACTGAAACAACAACTTTTAAATGAAACGTCTGCCTCATCTCCGTCTTTAACTCACATTACAAAGGAATAGCGAGGCGAAAGAAATTACTCTCTCTGTGAAAACAATTAAGAGAAGTTGTAGCGAATGGTTTCTGCGTAGATACCGCAGACGCCACTAATACTTCTTCATGAGCTTTTCAACCAGCCCAGCAGCGTGAGCTATTGTCTGTAACTTGGTGGTTTGAAACTGTTTTGTTCCGGCAAATAAAAGAGTTCTTGCGTTGTGGCTACAGGAAAACAAGTAGTGAACGCATGGGTAATTTGTTTAATTTAACTGCTGCTTTCAGCGTGTAGCAAAAATGAAACTCTCGTAAATAAATGGGGTGTGTTGTTGAAAAAGAAGCATTTAAATTAAGTTGAGTGGAAAAAACTCCGCTACTAACTTCCTTTATGAGACTGTTTCCGTCCCTACAGGATGCACTGTTTAGTTCGTGTACCAACCAGTGTGCCTATTGAATTGTAGTAATCACCATTCCAAATTATAGAATAGGCTAAGATTTTCAGCCGAGTTTACGAGATGTAGATATTTTACAACCTGTGCAGGAGTGTTAATCATCTGCGCGCTGGCTTCATCGATTTCTTAAACAGAAAAAATAGTCTGCACCTAGGTAACTGAAACTTCTTCTTTATTTATACCTATCTTTATGAGGTCTGACAATGAGGGGATTTTTTTAATCTAATGTGTTACCCAGCGGCCGGGCGTTGAGGGTAACCTCTGCATAAGGGAGACGCCCTAGGGATTATTATTACTATTATTATTACTATTATTATATTATTATTATTATTATTATTATTATTATTATTATTATTATTATTATTATTATTATTATTATTATTATTATTATTATTATTATTATTATTATTATTATTATTATTATTATTATATCATCATTATTATCATCATCATCATCATCAATATTATTAATATCTGTCGTTTATTAGTGAGTATACAAACTACTCTTACGAAAACGTTATTTTCTCTGTAAGTAGGTGAAGTATTGTATTAGACCAAAATTTCGATGTCGATATTTCACCGGAAATGTGTTTTGAGGCCTCCTGAAGCCAAAAAAAGCATCTACGTTTGGAGGGGGGGTGTGTGTGTGCGCATGCGCGCCTGTCTCTGAACAGCACAGCTCAAAAACGAAAAATTGGTCAAAAACCAAAGTTGGTAATTAATTTTACTATATTTCAAGGATGTTGTACGAAGATTGTAAAGAAAATTACTCCACCCTAAACTACCCTTTACATGGAAAGGTCTGATCTTCTCAAAGATAGCTCTATTTTGATTAAAATGCCATGTACTTAAAACATTTTAGGACAAATAAAATGTATATTTTCAAATTTCTGGGTATAGCCCACGTAAGTTTACTCTTAATGAGTTTTGCATAACTGGTAAACCGCAAGAGATAGACCAAATCTTACTGTGGAAAAAATGTAGATCTCGTTAAAACACACTATTTATGTCCAAATGCATCTTTTTTTGTGTAGTGAATCATTTAAAGATATTCCTTGTTAGACTTAAAGCTTTCACGGCGCACGTTATTTATTAAAGTTTCACGGGCGATCAGCCGTGTGAGGTTTGAAAATATTGAGCTTTCGGCCATTCTAAACTCCATGGCCTTCGTCAGAATGAAATCTGAAGGCCATGGAGTTTAGAATGGCCGAAAGCTCAATATTTTCAAACCTCACACGGCTGATCGCCCGTGAAACTTTAATAAATATTCCTTGTTATTTGTGTGAGTTTTGCAGTACTTAAAATTTTCCCAAATGGAAGGTCGTTTTTTATATCTTTTTTCAGTTTTTTATATCTTGATCATGCAAAGAGAACAGAATTTGAAAGCCTTCATAGAGCGATTAGCTTTAAAAGATTTGACTATCGCTCAAGCCTACTGTATTCCCATATCCCCTTGCACCTACAAGAAAATCAGCAATAAGATAATTTCTGCAAATGTTTATCTTAGTTAACATGAAGAATAAGACTTTGTAAGAATGATTAGTACAAGAATAGAGAAAGTCGTGTGAGTGCAACACACGAGATTTGTTATTTAATAAGATTGTGTCTGTCTCTTACTGTCTACCATTTATGCAGAATGAAGAAGTCTTCCGTGGACATTATCGGAAAATTCAAGTTATGTAATCGCCTGTTTGTGTCCATCACTGGGCAATGACTTTCTGGTTGTGAAATAATTCACCCTCTGGCTGAAAGAGGAGGAGGGGATTAGCAGCTAAAGAGACAAGCATTTCTAAAGAGACTTTTTTTTTTTTTTTTTTTTGTATCTGCTGCATTTTAATGGAGATAAATTTTTGCAGAAATTATCTACATTACAGATTTCCTTATAAATTAAAAAAGGATAATAGTAGTCAAATGTTTAAAGAACTGGACGCTATTTGATGGACTTAACATTCCACATTGTTTCCATGTAAAAGTAAAGAATGACTGAATATCGAAAGGACTTAAAAGAATGACTTAGTATTGTGACTTTAGTGGGTGTAAAGTAAAGAAGACAGATGTAGTCGAGATAAAGAAACACTTTTATTTCCGTAAACAGTAACTTTGTACACTCGTTGCAACAGCAAGAAAGTCTTTACCGATTCACCAACAGCACGGCTCCGAATTAGTAACACAAAAACTGTCCCTTCTCACACTTTACCGCTATTTATATCTCCCAGGCACTATTCTGGAAACTTCAGGAAAGTTCAGTTATTATTGCGGTCAAATGCAAAGCAGAAAATTCCAGAAGTCTCTATCCCTTTCTCTCTTTCAGCAAGTGCCCAACAATGCGGCCATTCTCTGTCTCTTCCCTTCGGCTCCTTTGCGGTAGTGCCGACAATAATGCGATGGGCGACATACGGAATAAATTGAACCATTATAATTATAATAACGGATATCTCGAAGATAGCTAATGTAACAAATACGTTATTTGAAACAATCTGCGTATTTTGAAGGTATCTAATTTTGTGCCTGTGTTTTACCTATGTGCAATACGTTTTCGTCCATTGCTTAATATGTACCAGTTATACAAATTTCCCTACCAATGAAGAGCACTTCACGCCCTATTTCCAGAAAATTCGAGATGAGTATTTTTTATGAATATTTTAATCAATATCGTTCAAGAAAGTGGGAACTTTCTTGAAAATCATCGTGTCACATCTTCGGAAGATACTTAAATACCAAGGTTAGCATTAATACGAGCTTTCGTTTTTCAGTTTCACACGTGCCGAGGACCTTTTCCTGATTTTTAAAATTTATTTTGTTTTGGTTCTGGGTGCCCCAAAACATCTATTTCCAATGAAACGAATTTTTCGTAGGCAAAGTAAAAGGTTATATTGCTTTCGCTCTTGTCTTTACTGCACGCATTGTTTTGGAATTCCTTTCTCTCTTACAGTGGAGTGCGTTTTCATTTTACTATATATTCTTCCATTTTCCTAAACTCCTGGGGCGAGCACCGACTCCAACTGCCATGGTGCGGTTGCTGGGCACCCCTAACACTGTGAGACTTTTGATGTTACTATGTATGTAGAAGTACCCGAGCCTAACATTTCAGCCCCTCTCTAAAGGGATCTGGTCGGATTCAGTTGTACTCGGCGGGCTAGTAAGTTCCGATTTTCTTGGTAGATTGAGCATGTCTGGACAGCGCTGTCCAAGCGAGTTCTTAATGTCCTTCGGATCCAAGGTGGAGAGTTGAAGACTCAGCTAGATCACTTACGGACCGAACGAGGTTATTCTGTATTAGATTAAATGGTTTATACTCATAGGCAAAAGGAAAGGCAAAGGTGAGACGAATGAAGGAGACTGAGTAGCAGTGAAGGATAGGACTGTGAGTTATTGCCTATGCAATTTGCTGAAGTTAGATGAAGCTCAGTTACTTGCATTGCCTAAATAAAAGCAGCTGTGAATAATGAGAGGTTTGGTCCAAACATCTGATGCAACTTCCCTACTTTAACTGTGTAGCTGGACGATCTACTTGCAACAAATGTGAAAGGTGTAATATCATGAGAGCCTGAAGTACAGCAGATCGTCCTTTTGGCACTACTCGTATTAAAGTAGAAGTGTAGCCAAGACGTCAGGGGTTTAGACAGGTTTGATCATTCGAAGCGCCCATTACTTTACTACAAAATTGAGTGGGTGTATATATCTGAAGAACATTGTACAGTCAAGTGCATGCACAGTGGCGTATGTTCATTAGGAAATACTAAACGCCCAGTCCCCACCAGTTCACAGTGTGTGATTTTACAACATGGGCGACCAAAATCAAGAATACACTTTTTAAGGCAGGAATATGATGGTCTATTATTTTACTGTAGACACCTTAAAGTATCTTGTGGCACTTGTTTAATAAATTTGAGCGAGGCATCTTTTTTATATCTTATTGTAATATCACTGCCTTGGTAGTGACTCCGAAACCACACGACAGCGATAGCACACATCATTTTGTCACAGTAAGTGATCAATTGTGGTGATATTTTTTGTGTGTTATAACAATGGAAAATGAACCTAAATGTATAAACTTTAAATTTGTGCTGTCGTCTCCCATATATTGTGATAATATTTACGTGTGAGCTGTTCTATATGTTACTCTGTGTTTTCCTTTTAAACTTTGAGTTTTCTTTATTTAAAGAGTTTAGAAAGATTGCTATTAAATGCTATATTATTCCTGCATGTCTCAAGAGCATGCATGTAAAAGGTTTTTCTGTTCTCTTTGCTCCATTTTGAGTTATTCATTTCTTTTTTCAGTTCCGCGGTGCACGATTTCTTGGAGAGGTTTTTAACGTCGGACGCAAATACAGCAAGAATTAAGAGGATGTTCATTTTAATTACATTCTGAAGGAAACTGGTATTGAAAATCTCTCAGAAGCTTTGCGTGTTAGTATTAAAAGCACGTTATATTTATTCTGTTTTAATGTAAATTTCTGCTGGTTAAAGACAGTGAATCAGGTTTATGGAAAAAAATAATGATTGGCTTGATCGAGAACTAGTATTTTGTGAGCTTGTAGCTTATTCGACAGTAGAAACAGTGAATCGTAAGGTTCCAGCTTTCACATACAAAGAAAACTGGAAGCTCAACTGCAGCATTAGAAGCAAAAGTAAAAAGATTATTGGAATTTAAAAGCCCAACGAAATTTCATAGGAAGCGCAGAGCATCTTTCGACGGTCTGGAAGAGAGATGAAGCTGATCTAGTCAAAAAGTTCACCACTGCGTCACCAAGAAGGGCAACAATAATATAAAATTTAATAAATGAAAAATACCTGTGTCTTACACAAGCGATGAAGCACCTAAGTACTTATCAGTACAGGTTAATTCAGTCCCAGTCACAAGAGCAGAATAATTGCGACATTTATCCTGCATATCGTCAGATTCAACCTCCATAGAAAATGTGTTTTCCGGTTACACATAGTATAATAATTGCAGATTCCTGTACAGAAATGAAGTTTCAAGCACTTTTGAAACACACAACAGAGCGTATCATTTGTACCGAATCAGCTGCGCTGTCAGAAGCTTATCAGCTACATATGTAAACTCCATTCATGGACATTAATTCTAAGTGGGACTGTGAAGGCAGTTCTGGTCATAGTATATATACACACTCACAGACAGAAATTTTAATAGAATGGAAAAAAGTGGTACGTACATGAGGGGATTAGATTAGAACAAACATGAGCATTAAATGCCCTTCTGTTTGCTGATGATGTAGTTTTAATTTATGACAGGAAGAGAGACTAGAGAGACTAAAGAAGGCAGTACATCAATTGAACCAAATTTGTAAGAAATGCGACATGACTATTTCAAAGACAAAAACAAAAGTAACGACATTGCAGGAAAGATGTCCAATAAGAACTAAAATTGTACTAGAGGAGAACATATTAGAACAAGTATCAGACTTTTAATACCTTGACTGCGACGTAACCTATGAGCTGGATCAGGATATAAAAAGTAAAATACAAAATTTTAAGCGCTCTGTGGAACTATTAAACGAACCTTCAAGAATAAGGTAAAGAAATAAGAGCTTATAAAGTACTAGTGGTAAACTGTGGAAGTGAGGCATGGACTATAAGAAATAAAAACTAAGAGTGAGATACAAGCGGCGGAGATGAGGTATTTACCATCAGTCTAGAGATGTACGAGTGAGGACCATATCAGAAATGACGTAATTAGAGCAGAGTTGGAAGTACCCCCATTATTAGAAGAAATAGAACGATATAGAAACAAATGGGTTGAACACTTTTATCGCATGCCATAAGAAAGATTATCATAACGAGCCTTCAAGTATAAGCCTAGGAGACGAAGATCAATAGGACGAACCCCAAAAAAGTTGGCTTCAACAAATATGAGACCAGAACAAGCTAAGATCTAACCCAGAAGAAGAAGAATTCTTTACCTTGTAGAGCTGTAGCACTATAAACCCATATTTCTAGGCAGTGTTCGAATCAGACTTTCTGATGAAGGGGAAAACAAGTTTTGTTATATTTTTCGCAATAATAGTACCTAGTAATACCAGTGGTCGTAACATTACTGTATTATATACGTAAAACATAGCATTAGCAGCAGCGGCGGCAATATGCATTTTACTGTCTTTAAGAGCACCGCGATGTTGCATTTCTGAGCAGTACAGACATATAACTCTCACAAAACTGTTTGATGAACGTCAGGGGCGATTTGTTTTCCATTTCTAAAATCTAGTTTTGTCTACACATCCCTTGATTTGTGTAATGCACTTACTCTCACTATTTTCGATAACACATGCCACTTTCAATGCTGCAGATTTTACCTAAGAAGGTGTAACATTAACACTACTTGAAGTTGAAGCTTCAGATTCGAACTGGAATACATCACTGTCATTACTTTTTGTAACTTTTCACTTTTCCTGCCACAAACGTATCCATATTGACGAACAATAGAACAGTGAGTTGCAACTGAACCGAGTACTACAAGCTGCTATCGTTATTGCTGGAATTCTGAATGCCAAATCAACTAATGAAACTGAGAATTGTTTATTGTTTAGCTGTTTTGCGATGTGATGCGTTTGCTTACTCACAGCTCGCACTCATACCATTTACAGTCTACATCGAAAGTGTTCCGTGTCTTCTTGTAATGGCAAATACTGTCAAAAAATTAATAAATACATACAAATAAAATCTAGAGTCCACACCAGGACGTAGTATTCAACTATTTTATTTTTATTAAATTTATTTTCAATACATATGAATACATTTGCAGATCAAATAACTACTAGATTAGGAAAACAAACAAAACAAACAATTAAATCGATACAATTATTGTTCACCTACATTAAGCTCTGGTGATTCTTGAAATCAATCTCGAGTCCCACTTCTTGCTGCATCTAATTTTTCCCATTGAAGTCTAGTAATCTTTTCTCCTGTTCACTCTAGATGTTCCATCTTCTTCTCGTGGTTCCATTTCTTGTCCAACTTTTAGCAAGCTCATCTCTGATGTTGAACAACTGTCGAAGGATGGATAGTGCTATTTTGTCCTCGAGGTATCGTTTCTTCAGGTTCAATTCTTATTCCTTCTGCTTCTCTTACTCCTTGGAGTTGTCGATATTCATCCATAACTGCAGTAGAAACGGTCCTGGTCATTTCTTCGTAAATACTGACAGTAAAAAGAAAAAATACTTCCCTAGCAGGGAAGGAATTCTTCTTTGACGAGGATCCGGGAAAAGTATTTAATGAGAGGGGCATATCCTCTCATCCCCCGTTAGTTCGAATCCTGGTTCTAGGTTTAGAGCAAACGCTATTTTCAATTTATTTCATTTTATGATGTAGCATTACTGTATTGAAGGTTTCTCTAATTACAGCCGAGTTAACCCTAATCAACAATTCTCTCTTATTTAGAGCAGAACATCAAAACAAAAAAGGAGCAGCTCTGCTATTGCGAGTACGTAATTTGTAACTAAACCATGAGCTGGTGTATTTTCGTGGCTGAGGCACTCAGGCGTACATAATGCAGCATGTTCCCATGGTTGGACACCCACATACGCGCTGCATGGAATTAACAACTTTAGTTTTGCTGGAGGGAATGCACATAAACAGGAAACAAAACACTGTCTCAACAACCAGCGGGTAGTCAACAGCAAGCAGATTCTGTATCTTGCTGTGCAAGCTGATGGTTAAATTAGTTCTACGTTCATTCGTGTAAGAACAATGGAGTAATTACCTAACCGAATTTCGCTTCTACTATGTCTGTGGAGCTTCCAGTCTAGCAATATTAAATTACAAAGTATTTACGATATACCCTGGAGCTGAATCGAACGAGCTATTGACGCCTTGTTCACGAACTCGACAATGTGGTGTTAATCCTCTACTGCACACACCAGGTGCACACACTATCTAATCAAATCTATTTGCTGCATAGTAGAAGCTACTGATGAGTGCCAGGCGTGAGTTTCCACTACTGGAATAAATTGCAAAAATAGATTAGAAAAAGCGAATTCTTAGTTATGAAGCTTCAGGTTAAAGCATTATTTTATGAGTTCCTAGTTGCAGAAAAAAGAAGTATACTTAAGCATTTCATAACTGATTAAAGTAGAAATGACAGTTTTACAGTACCTATTTTGTTAGTGCCTGTGTTTTGGGATATTTTATCACTACACTATTGAAAAATGCACATTTGTGATTGTGATTGAAGGAACGGAGGGGGACGCCTCGACAAACTGGGACCCTTCAGGAATCTATTGCGGACTACCACCCTCCCCCAATTGTAAGGAATGATGCGAAGGGAGATCACGGGCTGGCAGAGGGCAGAACCAGCTTTGTTACAAATAAACTCGGAAGACTATTTGGATAGATTGTCACCCGATACACCACCGAAACATCTCAGTTACACCCAGGAAGAGGCGACCCTTGCGTCCTGGACTGGAAAGGTTACAGAGCGCACGCATGTGTACCGTCTGTCCGCATCCGCCGGAACTACCACAAACCTGAAAGATGACAATGGAGAGTGATGCGAAAGACGGAAAGTAATCCGCGAAGTAGAAAATCCACTCCATATTCACATAGTGACAAGGGAAAACCACGGAAGAACCTAAGTCAGAGTGGTCGGTCGATGGAGATCGAAGCCGCCACCTCGCGAATGCAAGTCGCACATGTTGCCGCGGCGCCATCGCTGGATTAAGGACACCAGTAAGTGGATTTGATTTTGATAAATCAATTTTTGGACTTTAATATTAAAACAATTATACAGTTCTTCAGCTTTAAAATTATATAGATAAAATAAGGCCGAATTGACTCATGACAAGAATAAAAAATAAAATAAGTAAAAAATGTTGTACTGTATTAAATATATTGGAATGAAAGTTTTGCTGCATATTTATTAATACAACATGAAACCTTTCATGAACATGAGTTATGATATGGACATTAAACTGTCTTAAAATTGTATCAGGTATTTTGACATGTAACACAATATTTTTGTGCAAAAATACAAAAATATGGGGTTTTTACATAGTTCAACATGTTCTCATGACCTTGTGCGTAGCATCGGAGCCTTGCAAGAAAAATACACCAAAAGTTTAGAATGCAACACTTTCGTGTGCTTTATACACTTTTTGCACGAATTATGCATTGATTTTGGTTATATCTGTATATATTTGGTTACATCTGGCTATGCTCACTCTAAATTTCAGTTTATTCCAATGATTAGAGATTCCTAATTTTTTTTAATTACTGCAATCATTTAGCTTAATTGAGATAAAAATGTATTCTTAAAATGCATATTTGGAGTGTAACATAAAACTCAGTTTTGTTTTAAATTTGACACTTGTGTTTTCAAAATATTAGAATTGGTTTCAAGAACCTGGGAGAAGGTGTATTTATTAACTGGAGGAGGTAGGAAAGAAAATTAAGTGGTACCAGGTGAATCAGGAAAAATGTTGACGTTTGCAGGAGAAAGTTGAAGGTCTTGTGCGCAGGGGCAGACAGTCTTATAGAAAAATCCATCTCACCTGATTACAGCATTCCTGTCCACGCCTATTGATGTATAATAATATTGACTGGTGATTTAAGGTATAGTCAACCATGGACTGAATGTTTGAAATCACTGCTTATTCCCAGCTTTATTAGCTTATACTAATATTATAACGCATTTGTAATTCTTTCACTATTGCAAAGCGCAATTCGTTCTGACGGACATGGGTTAAAAAGCTTTTATTAATTACTAACATATTAAAAAGGATTTACAAAGGCTTTGAATGAGAGCAAATTGGAGTTATTCAAGGACATGCTTGCAAAGATCACTTTGGTTTTTAGTTCAGAATGCCATGGAGTACTAAATAGTTACAGTTGCTCCACAGAATATAAATATATGCCGCACTCCACAGAGTGATAAAACATTTGGTTAGAATTTGTAGCAAGGGATATTCAGGCTATGATATGACACTTCAACAAACAAAAGACAAGAGTTTAAAAAGCGACAGACGATCTTGTGTTATATTTTTTTTAGACAGTTGATAGTAAAAGTGAGCCTTTTAGTAGTTCACGACTGTGTTAAAAGTAGAAAATTCTTTTCTCAGTCCTCAAAAGCTTTTAACATGCCGATAGTGCCAACTTTGTTTTCTTATAGAATATGACCAGTACCTCATTCCAGCAGGCCGTGATTCTGAGTTACACAATGTTTGTTTAAAATAGCGGGTTATTTGAATTTGAATATGCGCTGCGCTGATCCCGTCAATAATATTAATTAATTAAATTTCGTTGCGTTATTTTCGTCGTTTTATTATTTCCACTACCTCCCTTAGGTAGAATATTATGGTTTTGTAAAAGTCATGTTCCTAACACTGATGCTACGCAAGGCAAATGAACATCGCAACCCGAAGACTATCATGACCACGATAAAGGTAAAACAATACCATATATTTATATACATATCTATAATATGTCCATAAATATTCAGGACTGTCTAAAAATAGTGTATGATGCACGGGTTAAAAGGATTTTATTCACAAAATAAAATTTTTCTTTTAACCCTTGTATCATAAATAACTAGTATTTAATAGCCATTTACCAAATATTGTAGATGTGTAAGTAATGTAACAGTGTCCAATTTCCTAAATAATCGATATACTAATTCTATAGATGTATGCATCGAATTTCATAGCTGCCAGACCCTCTCAAGTGAGAAAGTCTGCCATTGTATTTATTTTGAAATAAGTTCGTTGGTAGGGCATTCGAAACATAATTGTATACGGAGAGAAAATTACCAGTATAAGAATTCAGAAAATCGACATTTTATAATAGCTGAGAATAATATGAGTTTTTCTAATACGTATAGAATAGAAGACAAAGTATTGTATTCCATCCACAAATTTGATGTCAAGATTTCATCGGAAATATATGTTTTGAGGCCCCCTGAATAAGAAAAAGCATTGTTAGAAAAAGGTCCGTGGGCGTGTGTCTGTGTGTCTGTCAGTCTGTCAGTCTGTGGACAGCATAACTCAAAAACGAAAAGTTGCTTAAAAACCAAATTTGGTATTTAAGTTTAATGTCTTTTAAGGATGCGACACGAAAATTTTGAAGAACATTTCTTCACCATAAACTACTCTTTACATGGAAAATGTTCGAAAATTTTGTTTTTCTTGAAAATGGCTCCAATGATTTTGATTAAAATGCCATATGTTTAAGATATTTGTAGGACAAATGAAATGTATATGTTGCTTTTTTGGCTATAGCCTATGCAGTCCTGTTCACTCTGGAGGACTTTTAAATAATTCTAAACCGTAAGAGACAGACAAAATCTTACTATACAAAAAAATGTAGATCTCGCAAAAACACACACTCTATGTCAAATTTTTTGTAGAGTGAACCATTTCGGAGAATGGAACATTGTTGTTCATTTTTTATATGTTAACCGTGCAAAGAGAATGGGATCTCAAAGCTTTAAAAGATCTGACTATCGCTCAAAGCTATTTTATTCTAATATTCCCCTTGCACCTACAAGGAAATAAGCAATAAGGTAATTTCTGCAAATGTCTGTCTCATCTAACACGAAGAAGATAAAGGAATAAGAGTTTGTAAGAATTGTTAGTACAAGAGTAGAGAAAGTCATGTGAATGCTGCACATCAGATTTTTTCAATAACACCCTGCAGCAGCTCATATGGCCAATCTTTCGATGAGAACAATTGAAAGTGTGTTTTAGGACAGTATTATTAGTAAAGCTTTATGATCCCTTCGGTATCCTGATCTAACTCCCTGAGATTTCTATCTCTGGGGTAACTTAAAACATAAAGCGTACAAGACAAACCCACACACCCTGGTAGAATAAAACAAAATGTCCTCCAGGAAATTGCCAGCATTTCTCAACGTGAACTAAGACGTGTGATAGTTTCCTAAAGAGGTGACAAAAATGTATGTATGGACAACGACGGTGGCTAGTTTCAGCATCTCCTTACGTAAAGTTGGTAAGTAAAGCCTTTAGAAGCAGTTTTTAAAAAAGTTATGTAATTTCACCCGCACCTTTCTAGGATAGCGACTGACGGCAACGAGCGCCAAGGACGCGGATAGGTAATACACCGCGCAGCCCGTTCGGAATTTTTTTTAGCATACCCCATAAAATGCGTTACAGTTAAGTGGACCGAAATGTGAATGTTTCGAAACCTAACGTATTGTAATGAGTGTTTTGATTTTTTAAATCACATATACATATATGTGAGATGGTTAAGTTTGTTGTACGTATATTCTATCACTTTTCTGCATTATAAGTGTGCTTACCATGCAATTTTCTTAACTTTTGAACAACATTTAAGATTTATGTTCCTTATTAGATTAAAGAATAAGTTTGCCAAAAGTATTATTGGTTTAAACAGTTGTCTTTGTTCAACTGTGTTGTGGCTTCTGCAAAAAATATCAAACTTTGGTGAACTTAGAGGTGTAAGACAATTCTCTGATATCAATACCGTGTAGCTAGTTGTAATTAGTATATATTGGGGAAGTTAGTTCGAAGTTTCATTCTGATAACTTAAAAACTGTACCGTAAATATTGACAAATGTTAAAAATATTACAGCGAAGTAAAGCCAACAACTCTTTTAATTACATTTTATTAAATATTACATATTTTTGTTTAAAACACATAGCTTAAGTGCTGATTAATATATGTGCAGGAAATTTTGTAACATTTGTAGATATTTTGGAAATCATGCGCTATCACTAAGAGCTTCAAATGGGTAACCACGCCCTCTGCTCAGGGTAGTGTAAATCGTCTGAATTTTTCAGTCCTGATTCCACCTCTTAAATGGTCGAGTAAGTTAGGTAATTATCTGTCTTATTTTCACACATAGAAAATAAGTATTTATATAAAACTTTCCTGCAAAATCGCAGGTGATAAATTAACAAGCCTAAATTGTAATCTGTAATCATTCTTTCGTAATTTTAACCGCAATTTACGTACTTTCATTATCTCAGTCAAAGGTGGACCAAGCGACCTATAGGCTCCTCGCTTTACTAACGATTGACCTACTTTATGAGGTGGTATATCCAAATATTTGTGGTTTTACATGCGAATCATCTAATTGATAAAAGCAGTTGGAGCTGTCTGCCGATAGATAGGTGCCTGTTTAATGTACTGAGAGCACATCTGATTCTGTCCTAGTTTAATAGAAACATCAAAGGTACCGACAGAAGCAATCCCTGCAGTATGTACTGTGTGCTGGTCTGTTAGACCAGCTGTCAACACAAAGCGATGGCTAATATGGTAGCGTGTGTGCACTGTTTACTGGCGACCACAATTCCAATAATGCCCTGTTTTTCTTTTATTTGATTTGACTGGTCACTGAAATCTGTATATTCTTGGTTTTTCTTTTATTAATCAGGTACATGTCTTGTGGAACATTCCCAATTAATCTTTTGCATCAAGGATTTATTGTTTTTCAGTTTTATAATCATTCACTAATTTATAGATCGCTTATTAATGTGTGCTTCTACACTTCAGAAATGCGAATGAACACGTTGCCATTTCACCTCCAAACTTGGCTAAACAGCACTAGCACTGCTTTGAAGAATATCTCTGGACTTGTAGAAAGTTATGGTTACTTTAACAGATTGCTGCATTCCCTGCCTAACGTCTATGACAAGTAATTACAGCTTTCAAAAATGAGTTTTCTTGTTTTTGCTCTTTTTCATGATGGGATGGAATAGGAAGGGATGGGATAGGATGCAATGGGATGAGCTGCAATGGGATGGGATGGGATCGGATGGGATGGGTAGGTATATAAGTGGGTACGCGGATAGACAGACAGACAGACAGACAGACAGACAGGCAGGCAGACAGACAGACAGGCAGGCAGGCAGGCAGGCAGACAGACAGACAGACAGACAGACAGACAGACAGACAGACAGACAGACAGACAGACAGACAGACAGACAGACAGACAGACAGACAGACAGACAGACAGACAGACAGACAGACAGACAGACAGACAGACAGACAGACAGACAGACAGACAGACAGACAGACAGACAGACAGACAGACAGACAGACAGACAGACAGACAGACAGACAGACAGACAGACAGACAGACAGATAGATAGATAGATAGATAGATAGATAGATAGATAGATAGATAGATAGATAGATAGATAGATAGATAGATAGATAGATAGATAGATAGATAGATAGATAGATAGATAGATAGATGGGTAGGAAGGTGGGTACGTAGGCATGTTGGTATGTAATGTAACGTATGTGATGTAATGTACGTAATGTAATATATGTAATTATGTACTGTATGTATATGTACTGTATGTATATGTAATGTATGTATTGTAGTATTGTAATGTAAGGTAATATGTATGTAGCGTAGTACATTTAATGTGATGTTTGCATTGTGACTTATTCCGTTTTCACTGTCATTTCACTAATGGAAACCAGTTAATTTTTCGCAGTTTTATTTTCTTTGCAAGTAATATTGTAATGAATCAGGCGAAGGATCCTCTTCCTCCTTTCACTTAACTCGCTGAAGTATGAACACAGGATTTAATTTATCTTGCACGCTGAGCTGCGCTCGTTATGTCATAGTAAACAATTCACTCATAGAAACTCCTCAATAACCTGTACTTTATGCCATATTAAAACTCACTTACTCTCACGATCAAGCTTACTCATACTTGCCATGACTTACTAAGTTTTCAGAGAGTTTGCTGGAGGCGTGGGATGCAAAGGGCCAGTATTATCTCGTTGCGTCTCGAAGGCGTTACTGATGTTCGCGTCGGAAAGAGCGCCGCCCTAGTTATCTATTCAACCCATCAGTTGGTGGGGCTGAAGGATATGACTCCATGGTCATACAGATAAACTGGGCTCTTAGGAGCGCGTTACGCAGGTGCATGCACATATGTATTAGAGACGCACCGTTTATTATATTTATAAGGTCATCTATTTGATATTATTTATAAGGAAATATTTGCTTATAATGTAATTATTTCCTTAGCATTTATAATAAGACCAGAGTGGAAACAGTGATGTTTTGAAACATTTATTTAAGCGAATGGTTGTGCACGAGTTTATTTTAACTAGTCGTTAGCCAAAATGTTCAAGTTGTGATGAATAGGAAAGGGAAAACGTTTGTTATTTACTATTAATACTTCCTGAAACTTGGTGACGAAATACAGCGAATGTTTGCTTTGTTGGATTAGCGCACACGTATGTTTACATAGTAGAGTTTATTCATGCAGGGAGTAGATGAATCTTGTGTTTTAATAATGGCATATTTGTCGTTTTATCACATTTTCTAGAAAGTTGCATAAAATACTGGTAGAGAGACAAATTGCAGAGATGGAAACTTTGACTGCATCTTTATGGGTATGTAGCCAACTCTTTTAAGAATCATTGAGGTTCTTGATCACATCAAGGAATCAGGATCAGGTTGCGATTTTGGAGCATAAAGTCTTCATCGTATTCTTAATGAAACCAATGGATGACACATCAAATGCAGTTAATGAAGAATGTATACAGCTGAATGTGGAAACATGCTGGTGAGAAGGTTGGGGAGATATGGCCAAGAAACAAAACTTTTATGTCTCACTGTTTACTTGTAGCAAAGACAGCTTTCTAAGCCAACTCTGAATGCCGTTTCAAATTAAGAATTTGCTATTTCTTCAATCGCCGAGAGATCCCAAGTTGGAAATCACTGTTCGAGTTGCTAGTGTTGGAATGTGCTAAAGAACAAGTGAGTATTACGGTCCTAAATCCCAAAGAAGGTTATGTAATTTGTCTCATCCATATGATGGTATGGAATTTTGCAGGCAATGCATATATCCACCTGCAATCTTTGACAGCAAATTCGACATTGAAAATCCAATCAAATCCATCTTGAAAAGCTAGCCGGAAATGTCACGCAATGTTTACATGACTATAAAACAGGGTTATTTGATTTGTATTATCTAATATGCTAATACCATTAGGGAGGGTAATTGTCCCATACAGTTTTCAATCAATCAACCATAGCTTTTTGATTCCTCTCTTCCGCGACCTGCTTGCCTCCACATATGAAGCATTGTCTTAATCTGTGCACCATCTATTTGTCTTCTCCTGTCTACAATTTTGCTATTTGCGGTACCTATCACTATGTTTTTATCAGTTTCTTCGTCTCTAATTCTCTGGCTATCTCTTCTCTTCTTCATTAGTAGCTTTCTTCGTAGAATAACGTACTCAGTTAACTATCCGTCCATTCCGTGCCCTCTATTCCTGTCCAACTCACGTTTAGAATTACACCAATAGCATACTTAAAATCCAAAACCGACTGTATGAAGTGCGTAATGGATAACAATGCCACAGTGCTTTCCAAAAGGTGCCCACGACAGTCTTCAAACAACAAAAATGGTTACAGATTCATTATAAATTACGTAACAGAAACTAAAAAAGCATCTTTGGTGCAAATGACGTTTGAGTTTATTAAAGAGTGCACTTCATATTTGTGTAGAAAATACTTATCCCGATTAATGGGCAGTCATATCATTTTAGTTCAAGGTTTTATTCGTGGAGTATTTCTTGTTTAACATTTGCTCAACTCGAGTTTGTGATGAGGCTAAATGAGTGCATTATGTTCTGCAGCATAGCGTGAATAATGCTCAAGCACATACCATTAATAACATAGTTGCACATTTAGTTGCGATTGTTATATATCCTTTGAATAGTTTGATAAAAGGCAGTAGCTATTAGTTGTTTATGATATAAGGGTTAAAAGGAAGATTTTATTTTGTGAGTAGGCGTGATTCCAAAACGGGACCGCAGGCCAAATTAAATATAAGTATGGTATTGTTTTACCTATCCAATGGTCATGATAGTCATTGTGCTGCGCTGTTCAGTTGTTGTCTTTCTTAGCATCTGTGTTAACAACACGAAGACTTTTACAAAACCACAACATTCTACACAAAGCAGACAGTGGGAAAATATGTTTTTTATCAGTCCAGAATCTGTAATATGCAATGTCGTATTGGTTTCTTGATTTTTTGGATAACAATTATAATTTCAGACTCTCTGGTGCTTGTAAAACTTCAACAGGTTCAGCACAGTCTATGTTCACATAAAATGACTCGCCATTTTATATAAGCATTTTATAACTGAGATTCGTGGCCTACTTGAATGAGGCCATGGTCACATTCTGTAAGAAACCAAAGTTGTCATTATCGGAGTGTTAAAAGCTTTTGAGCACTGAATGGAATAATTTTGTACTATTAACACTGTCGTGAATTGCTAAAAGTCCGACTTTTACTATCAACTGTCTAAAAAATTATTTTGTTTGCAAAGGTAGGCTTATAAGAAAAACAAATGATATTGTGATATCCTTAGTAAAGCAACAACTACGAAAGTGTCAAAGGATTTTTGAAATCACTGCATATCTTCTGTAACTCTTGTGTACTGCTTTCCGTGAAGTAAAATTAGTTTGCTTTATTTTTATTTCACATTCATGTTTTCAACAGTGCAACAAGGACAACAAGGCTATGGATAACACTTTGATCTGCGTCATTATCTCTGCAGGAAGTACGTTGAATTAATTACTTAAGTTCTGTGAACACCTGCATGTATTGTTTCTTGATTGGATTGTGGAGTGCTGCAATATCCACTCTCTAATCGAATACCATCTGTTCAATTGGGGGAGGTACCTTAGTAAGTAAGATCAACATGTATCTGATAGACACTAAGTGTAAACGTAAGACAGTCTTAAGCTACATTCCTTTTTGTCATAGAGGAACATTCACACAACTTAATGCTCTGCTATTATACTACTAACAAAAAGTACTTTTAATTAACGATCATAATTTCATTGTTTTTGATAATTCATTAATTCAACTATGGTGTTAAAACTTTTATTTCCCACTCTTGGCATTCATATCTCCGGCGAACATTCATGAATCATTTTTATTTATTTAATTCATATGGGGTGTAAGCTCATTATAAAACCTAACGTTTTCATTTATACACCCTTCATCCGGTATATATGCATGTATTACTAGACTCATTACAGATTCCATCTAGATTCATTATAAATTACGTAACGGAAACTAAAAAAGCATCCCTGATGTAAATGACGTTTGAGTTTATATTTGTGTACAAAATAGTTATTCCGATTAATGGGCAGTCATATCATTCTGTAGTATGTAGACGACGGTAGAAAAAATAAATGAACAAATAAATGTAACCATAACTTAAACAATAAACCGTTTTTAGACAGCTGAAGGTAAAAATCGAACCTTTAGCAGTTCACGATATTGTTAAAAGTATAAAATTCTACTACTAAGTGCTCAAAAGCTTTTAACACTCCAATAATGCCAACTTTGGTTTCTTACAGAATGTGACTATGGTCTCATTCAAGTAGGCCACGAATCTCAGTTATACAATGCTTATACTATAAAATAGCGGGTCATTAGAATGTGAATATGGACTCTGCTGAGCCTATTGAAATTTTACAAGTAGCGGAGAGAGTGAAATTGAAATTCTTACTGAAAAAATCATGAAACCAAGTTGACATTACATAGAACATCGTTTTATTTTTTCCACTTCGCTTATGCAGAATGTTGTGGTTTTGTAAGTCATATTGTCATCACGTAAAGCAAGGCAACAGCTGAATATCGCAGCCCGTTGACCACTATAACCCTGCAAAGGTAAAACTATAGCATATATTTATATATAATCCATAATACATCTATAAATATTCAGCACTGTCTAAAAAATAGTGTATGATGCACCGGTTAGAAGGATTTTATTTCGCTCATAGGTTTCCTCAACTTGGCCTGCGGCCTCGTTTCGGAATCTCACCTACTCACAAAATAAAATGTTCGGTTTAACCCTTGTATCACACATAACTTATGATTACGATTATTATTAGATATTATTATCATTATCATTATTTTATTATTACTTTATTATCATTATTATCATTATTATAATTATTATTATAATTATTATTATAATTATTATTATAATTATTATATTATTATTATTATTATTATTATTATTATTATTATTATTATTATTATTATTATTATTATTATTATTATTATTGTTGTTGTTGTTGTTGTTATCCGGTTTTGATGTGATTGTGCAATACTTAGACCTTGTAGCACTAATTCTGGAACAATGTATGACTCATTTTCTTTTGTAAGTTCGTTGCATATTCTTTTGTAATAACTTGATATGTTTGTATGTGGTAGGATTTCTATTTTTACCTTTGTTTCTATATTAGGATTTAATTCCTTACCCTTTAGCTGCATGTTGTTCTCGGTTTTAACTCAGTCGATATTTGCGTAAGAGCTCTTTATTTGCAGGCGTTAGCGATGGAAAAGCGATTATCTTATATGCAGTGACAAGACATAATCTTTATATGCCTATGTCATTGATTTTAATCATCTTTATTCTGACTTGTAATGACTTATAACGCTCTGGAATTACAGATGCATTGGATATATCAAATTTTATTTTTCTCATCAGACTTCAGATGCACTATATTCTTTGCGCACTTTTTCGAAGTGTTGATATTTTTCCATAACATAGGACTATCGTCTTCCCAAAGCTTATGTAATTTACATTTACTTATAAGGCCTTACAAAGAAAAACTGTCTAAACTCTTTATTAATCATTGAAACTCAATTTTTATTTATGGATGCCATGGTTCTCAGGATCCCACTCAGGCTTGAAAGACTGCTTGATTTTGCTCAGAAGTCCCTTCACTGGGTTTGAGGTTCATTTACATGCCATAAATCTGCGAATTAGGATTATGGGCTTTATTTCCCATCTGAAGGATGTTAACGCTCGAAAACATCCATCACCCTCTGTCGGGTTTGAACCCTGAACTTGGGAACTAGGGGCTGGCACGCTACCCCTTGGCCACGGAGAACGACAAAAGGATATACCATTGATATTTATACCATCATTGATTACATTGTTTGGATTGGAAGCGATTGAATTAATAGGAAGAACTTGTAAAGGGGTTTTTGTTTTCTTTTGTTTTCTTAAAAAAATATCAATACAGTCTTTAGCACGCATATATTTTCCATCTAATGACATTTAGCTGTACCGTGGAATGCTCTCAAACCTGCTAGAAGGAAAATATACTTCCTTCGGAAGCAATGTCACTATACAGACCAGGATTCGGCGATTCCAAGAATTCAGCCACGTAATTTTCTGAAACGTATTTCTCCCATTTGGTTTATTGCAACACTGAGAAGTTCTTACAGGCCTCTATTTCGCATACATATATTTCTCATTGCAAGAAACAAGGGTGGTAACAATGAAGTGCTATAATATTTTTACTCCGCCGAGTGGACAAAACAATAAGAACTGGACTGGGACTTTTGTTACTTTGTCACACTGGTGTCAGGAGCAATTCGTCGAATTGTCAAATTGTTACGCTGGTGTGAACGTAAACGCCACCGTAGAGGACATCATGAAAGAATTAGTAACCGAAAACAAAAGTGTGAAATCGGCTTGGAGAAGATGTAGACGGAAATGAAATCCGAATTGAAGTACGTGAATGAACCGGGACCTCTGTAATTTTGGCACAATACAACAAATAAAATCGCCTTTTCATGATTAGACTAATTAAAACAAACCTGGTAAAGTTCCTCGAACCCAAGCATGCTAAGAAACAATACAATTACTTTTAAACAAAAAGTGAATTCAGCTCCTACCAAGAAAAGTAGATTGGAGCAGTTTAAATGTCAAAGATTAAAAATATATTAGCAATTAAAAAGAAATGTTTTCTCAAAGGTTTACTCATACTACGTACTAGATAATAGCCTTTGAGATTGTGACTTTAACCTTATATCAGGATACATACATTACAGGTTATAAGAATTAAAAAATCTGATGTGTTGCACTCATATATCTTTGTCTACTCTTGTACTAACTATAACACTTATTCCTCTATCTTCTTCATGCTAGTCGAAATGAACATTTGCAGAAAATATTGCATATCTTCTGGTAGAGGCAAGGGGAATATAAGAATATAGTAGGCTTCGAGCGATAGTCAAATCTTTTCGTCGAATTCTTGAAAGATGTTAAACTTAAATTCCCACCTTGGTTTTTAACTGACTTTTTGTTTTTGAGTTATGCTGTCCACAGGCACATAACTACAGGAGCACGCGCGCGCGCGCGCACACACACACACACACACACACACACACACACACACACACACACACACAGAGAAACTTTTTCTAAAAGTGTTTTTATTTTTTTGCGGGGGGGGGGGAGGCTTTAGATGATTTCAAAACATATATTTCTGTGCAATCTCGACATCAAATTTTTGTTTCGAATGCAATACTTCCTCTACTTACTGTACAAAGTAGAGAAAGTAAAAAAGAATGCCATCCTATATATGTTTGTTCTTTTGCTGTTCTCACAGACTTGGCACAATGCCCTCCATTTAATCGAAATGATTATGTGGTTAATTAGTGAAGCTCTTGGTGCAGTGATTGACACTAACCTCTCCAGACGCCTAACACATTTGCGGTAAGTGCTGTGCGAGGCACCTCCGCAGCAAATGCATAATGAAGTACATGTAGAGCTGCACTGCGTCAATCATGTTGTACATATCACGTCACCTCCTGCAGCTTCACGCTTGCACAATGTGTCAGTTACACGTGTCACATACACACACACACACACATTACTTCACCTAAAATATCTCAAAAAGCGCTGACTGATACTAATTGGAAAATATTAAGACAGCGTTACTGAAACATAAAAATCTGATGGTTACATTCACATGACTTTCCCCAGTCTTGCACAAACTATTCTTAAAACCACTTATTCCTATATCTACTACATGTTAATCCAGATAAGCGTTTGAAAAAATTATCTTGTTGCAAGGATAGTCAAATGTTTTACGATTGGTTATTATACTAAGCTTTTAAAATGTCTTTCTCTTTGCATAACCAAGAGATAAAAATGAATAACGATTTGAGAGTGGCTATAAGTAGGTATTATAACTCTGACAAATAACAGGAATAGCTCGAAAATGGTCCGCCATTAAAAACATAAGAATATAAATTGTTGTAGTGAGATATAGATTCTTGTATAGTAAGATTTGGTCTATCTCTTATGGTTACCAGTTATACAAAAGTCATCAAGAGTAAACAAGACTACATGGGCTATAGCGAGAAAATTCAAGATATACATTTCATCTGCCATAAAAATATCTTAAACGTATGGCATTTTAATCAAACCCATTAAAGCCATTTTTGAGAAAATCAATACTGTTCATGTAAAGAGTTAGGGTGGAGGAATTTACTTCAAAGCCCTGGTGTCGCATCCTTGAAAGATATTAAACTTAAATACCAACTTTGGTTGCTAACGGAGTTGTCAAACACACCCACGGACCTTTTTCTAAACAGTGCTTTTTTAGGATTCACGGGATCTCAAAACATATTTCCTGTGAAATCTCGACATTAACTGCCAGTGTTGCTCTATTTACACTGTGTGTGTTGTTCGCTGTCAGGCGTTGGCAGGGCGGTGGTGGTGGCTGGTGGACGGGGTTAAATCTCTGGGGTGCTGCTGTTCCCTTGTGATTGCCAGTTAATGGATTAGACACAGCGATACCTTCTCCAAGAAGACTTTGACAGCGCCACCGAGGATGTCTACCGCAGCTGTGGACGAAACTTGTGGAATACCAATAAGATATTTCATCTTATAATTTCGACGCCTGCCGTAAAAGCATACGTATTTTAATACTGTTTAAGTTACAAATTTCCGCTAGTGTTTACTTTAATTTTTCTGCTGGATATGTAAGTGCAATTAATAATTTGGTGAATCTTCTGAATTTTCATATTTATATCACAATAAATTAAATAAAGTACCCTCACCAAAACAATAATACGCTAAAGATACAAAAGAAGGTACCTGCATAAATTTTTAACTGTGAACTGATTGAGAAAAGGAGACTATCTGCAACTCTGTTTACTATCGGCCTGGAGAAAGCTATGAGGAGAGCCGAAATTAATTTCATGGTGCTAAGTGTATTTAACAGGACCAGACAGTACATGGCCTATGCTGATGTAGTGATTGTGTATAGATCACTAGGTGCACTAAAATAGCAAATATATGGAGAATATAAGAGGAAGAAGTTCTACCAACAATGTTGTCCAAGAGAACGGGCATAACTATAATGAAGTTTGCTCTTTTAAATATTTAGGGGTTTAAATTACTCAAGAAAATACTGCAGACGCAGATATGAGACATAAAATCACCACAGGTAACAGATGCCTGAGGGGCCTACACGAAATATTGAGCACAAGAAGTATAAGAGAAAAGCAAAACTTACATAGTACAGAACAGTCATAAGATCAATTGTGCATTATGGCAGTCCAAGAAAATGGAACAAACGATCACATGGGAAAGGGAAATCTTAAGAAAAACCCATGGTCACTGGAGAATTAGATAAATACAGAATTAAAAGCCCAATATAAACCTTCAGACAATTTAGTCAAAATTAAAGTCCATAAGTTGGATGACAACAGAATACTCCAAAAGATTCTGAATTTAAAACTGAAGGAAGTCGCAATATTGGCAGACAAAAATTAAGAACTTTAGGAAAAGATGAAGACAGAAGGCTGTGGTTAGACAGGAATTGGCCAAAATTCTAATGGAGGCCAAAACCAGACTACAAGGGGCGTAGCGCCAAAAAGAAGAAGAAGAAGAAGAAGAAGAAGAAGAAGAAGAAGAAGAAGAAGAAGGAGGAGGAAGAGGAGGAGGAATTAATGGTTGATTAACAAGCACTAATCAACACTAAAATGTTCATATGAATTCAACATAAGAGATAAATTATTGTCACCGCGCCCGCCGCATCTAATTGCCGACAACAGCAGTGTCACCCATCGCATTATTGTCGGCTCTACCGCAAAGGAGCCGAAGGAAAGAGATAGAGAATGACCGCATTGTTGGGGCGCTTGCCGAAAGAGAGAAAAGGATAGAGGCTACTGGAATCTTCTACTTTGTATCTCACCGCAATAAGTGAACGTTCCTGAAGCTTCCAGAATAGTGCCTGGGAGATATAAATAGCGGTAAAATGTGAGAAGAGTCAGTCAGACGTATGTGAAGGTTGAGGAGTCGTGCCGACGGAGAAGAGTTAGTTCTTTGTGTTACGAGTTCGGAGCCGTGCTGTTGGAGAATCGAAAAAGACTTTCTTGTTGTTGCAACGAGTGTACAAAGTTACTGTTACGGAAATAAAAGTGTTTCTTTATCTCGACTACATCTGTCTACTTTACTACACACACCAACCAAAGTCACACTGGTGTCAGAAGTGGGATCCGTCGAATTGCTTCTAGTTTTGTTACATCGTCGTTAGAAGTTGCAACGTTAGAACCAAGATGGAGGGAGATTCGGAAACCAGGATGATGGCAATGATGAAAGAATTATTCGCCGAAATGAAGACGGCAAACGACAACCTCGCTGCCTAGCTGAAAGCAGAGATGAAGACGGCAAACGACAACCTCGCTGCCAAAATGAAGACGGCAAACGACAACCTCGCTGCCGAGCTGAAAGAGATGGAAACGTCAAACGACAACCTCGCTGCCGAGCTGAAAGAAATGAAGACGGAGCTATCGGCGAAAATTGACGGCGAACTGATTGGCGTGACGGAAGACGTGGAAGAACTCGGCGAAAAGGTGGAAGACCTCTGCCAGCACGTGGACGTCGTGGAGGACGACGGGGAACGTCTTGGCGCCCTGGTAGTAAGAGTTGACGAGAGCGTCAAAGTACTGGATGCCAGGGGCAGACGGGATAGCGCGGAGCCGGGGAGGGAGCACCTAGTGGCCGAGGCGACAGTTGTGCCCGTTTCAGATGATGTGAGGGAAGACGTGGAACAACTCGGCGAACTGACTGGCGTGACGGAAGACGTGGAACAACTCGGCAAACTGAATGGCGTGACGGAAGACGTGGAACAACTCGGCGAACTGATTGGCGTGACGGAAGACGTGGAACAACTCGGCGAACTGATTGGCGTGACGGAAGTCGTGGAACAACTCGGCGAACTGACTGGCGTGACGGAAGACGTGGAAGAACTCGGCGAAAAGGTGGAAGACCTCTGCCAGCATATGGACGTCGTGGAGGACGACGGGGAACGTCTTGGCGCCCTGATAGTAAGAGTTGACGAGAGCGTCAAAGTACTGGATGCCAGGGGCAGACGGAATAGCGCGGACCCGGGGAGGGAGCACCTAGTGGCCGAGGCGACAGTTGCGCCCGTTTCAGATAACGAAAGTGTACGTCTCGGGGAAGACAAAGGGGCAGTTCAGGGACGTCGTCGAGGATCCCCTGGAGGAGTGTGTCGGGTACGAAACCAACCAGGATATGACGTGGAGGACGATCAGCAGGGAAGCGCACAAGCAAACGAGCATCACGCGAGAACCGACTTGGCGTGTGACATGGGGGGACCGTCGGAGCCATCCAATCACCTGACGCATAGTGCCGTGAACGGAAGAATGGTGGACATCATCGTGGACGGCAGGATACAGGAGAGGCCGTGCCGAGCACGAGCGAACACGAGTGCAGCGGTGGACGCGACTCGCGCGGATGTGGCGGGGTTTGTTGCCGGACCCATCGGAAGCAAGGTGGCTGCGAAGGTGCGCCAGAGAGGTCGGCGGACATGGTACCCAGTAAGCCGTTTCCAAGTGCGCAGGATAACCCGTCAACACACCAGGAAGAAGGGCAACTGGACGAGGGACCGTCAAGACCGGCGGTACTGTTGCAGAATTCCGAAGCAGGATGGCATACATCGTCCTACCCAGACCAAGGGACACTATCCAACAGCGATATCTAGGATCGTGCCTCCTGGAGAAGAGGTTCGATGGGTTAGTCCACGGGGGCGCAAGGGAGATGCCGCAGTGATAGTGCTGGTCGGGACGACCAGCTCTGAGGAGGGAGCAGTGTCACCGCGCCCGCCGCATCTAATTGCCGACAACAGCAGTGTCACCCATCGCATTATTGTCGGCACTACCGCAAAGGAGCCGAAGGAAAGAGATAGAGAATGACCGCATTGTTGGGGCGCTTGCCGAAAGAGAGAAAAGGATAGAGGCTACTGGAATCTTCTACTTTGTATCTCACCGCAATAAGTGAACGTTCCTGAAGCTTCCAGAATAGTGCCTGGGAGATATAAATAGCGGTAAAATGTGAGAAGAGTCAGTCAGACGTATGTGAAGGTTGAGGAGTCGTGCCGACGGAGAAGAGTTAGTTCTTTGTGTTACGAGTTCGGAGCCGTGCTGTTGGAGAATCGAAAAAGACTTTCTTGTTGTTGCAACGAGTGTACAAAGTTACTGTTACGGAAATAAAAGTATTTCTTTATCTCGACTACATCTGTCTACTTTACTTCACACCCACAACCAAAAAGTCACATTATTAAGACATCAGATAATATATACTAATGAGGTTCTTAAGGTCCTTACTGACAGTTATAAGAGACAAGGCTTATGGAATGTAGGAATAAAAGAGTAGCTGCTTGAAGAAAGAGGTATAGAGGTATCAAAATAATTGGAAAGAGCATAGTTATTTTAGAATGTCATTCAAGATTCATGAAGTAAGGATTACCTTAAGAACGATTGAGATAGAAGTATTGTGACGGCGGCCGTAGCACACAACAAAGTACGTTCGAGACTAAGTTACTTCAACCACATGCCAGACCAGCGAGCAAATATAGGCGCTCAAGGTTAGTCTGCCTCGCGCGACTGCTTGTGTGTACTTGACTAACAACAATGAGTGCAGCTTAACAAAGGATTGCTGAAACCTTCGAGAGGCATCTGGGGCAATGTTGTATAAGTTCCAGAAAGGACCGTGTGACATTATTCCCGCTATATAAGGAGACGAAGCAACGAGTTAGAGGAGACAAGGTTACACTTTTTGGGTCAGTCAGTGTGTCAGTGAGTGCGAGACAATTGTGTGTAGTACTATCGTCAAAGTGAAAAGTTGTAATGAGTATTGAATGATTGTATCGTTGGAGTTAGAGTATGAGAGACAGAGAAGGTGAAGAAAGGCAGTGAAAAGACTAAGTCAAAGCTAGGAGAAGGAAACAGTTGTGAGTTGTAATATCATAAACTGTGTTAACGATAGTAGAAGAGAACGGTGTATTTGTGCAAACTTTAGAAGAAAACTAGTGAGAAACAGGTCTTTGGACGCGATTTTGTCATCTTGTATCTCGGTGTCAGGAGTGGGATTCGCCGAATTGCCGTTTTGTTACAGCATGTCACACAACCCCGTAGAAGTTAGTGTAATTAATTTCAATATTAATTAGTTTAAAGCAGTCTAGCATAACACATGAACCCTAGAGCGCGTGATATAAGAGTGCAGCAATGAACCAGTTCCGACGAAAGGATGGTAAGAAGAACGAAGGGAAGGGAACGGAAGGCCTGTTGCGTCACGTTTCACATTCACATTATTTACTCGTAACAACATGCAATCTCCCTGGTACGCTTGCTCGCATTTTGTCAGTAACTTTGCTTCTACCCTTGCCTCGTATGCCCTAAGTGGGTTAATCTGTCTTCTCCGCGAGCAAGAGTGGTTTCTCTGACGTCACAGTCATAAGTGTTTTATGTAGTTGATTCACCTATCTTAAGAACTAAAACTCTCAATGAAAGAAGAAGATAACCAAGATATTCCATAAAGCTACAGTCACGGAGCAAGATGGTGAATACGTTTGCAATGCATTTCTTTTGTAACCTATAATCCGCTTCTTACGAACAGTAGTTATTCATGATGATGCACTTCTTCGAAATTCTTGGGATAATATCTTTTATTCCTGCTAGAAGTAGTAACACTACTTGCACTCTCAAAGCAATATTGCACAACTAACAAGGAAAAAAAGTCAGTTAATATCTGACAAAGTATCCAGGCGTATTGAACTTGGTTGTTGAGTGCTGCGATCGCTTGTTATCTTTTTAGTAGAACAGCGAAAGTCAAGTAACTTGGTGTACAGTCAGTCATGTAACACAAATGGGTGATCTCTTGCACTTAAGACGTTGCTGTCCTGAAGATATGATTGCATCTGAACAGCGTGTACATACAGTGTCTCGCCATGTATGTGTGATAAACTCGCACAAACATCTCGGCAGTTTCACATCCTTTGCGATACGTCTCATAGCTTTGTCACCTAGTATGTATAACGAGAGTAAGTGCTCAGGGTCTGGTTGACCTGTGCGACACATACGACAATTGCCGATTACTCATTCTTGCAGCTAAAGAAATCAACATATAAGGTTGCTGCTGCAAATAGGTGAGTAACGTATAATGTAAGATGTTATCATCAGGCATTACGTAGGTGCGTTCGTTCGCAAATTATAACGTTTAAATAAATATTGGGGTCTCTCAGACCTCTAGCGACCAACTTAAGCGTACAGCGTACTCTGAGCAAGTATCAATTTTGCATCACTTGACAAAATTTACTATACACAAAACAGCATATTATGGAAATGTTTACTACACAATAAGAATGAAATGATTTATGTTTTATGTTTCTGTTAAAATTAATTTTTAAAAAACTAATAGGTATATAAAATATATTGAAAATATTCTCGAAAAACAAAGAAAAATTATGTATTTTTTCCCTTGGAAACTACTCGCAACACAGAATAAGTAACTTCATGCACCTTCTGAACATACTTAATTATTCTGGGAAGCAGAATAATTAAAATATATAAACTGGCCAAGTATACAACAACAATTACTAACTTGAAAAAGTGTGTAAAGTGTTTGAGAAATTTTACAATAGATTTTCAGTTTACACATTTTCTTAATACGCACGGAGCTTAGAGAGGTCTACTTCTCAGAGAACATATATAAAACATGTGAAAAAGAAGTGTACAAACTTCAAGCCACTATGATTAATAGTTTCGGAGATAAAGGTATTAAATTATTTATTGAGAGAAAGCTATTAGAAGTTTTGTGACGTCTTAATTTAAAGAGTAGTAAGATTCACTTAAAACCATTAAAAGTGGTAATAATTTTACAGACATCATAAATGATACATCATTTCATAAAATTTATAAAACAAAAAGGATGTGATTTCCAGCGATTTTGTAAGCAAAACACCAACATTTGGATAAAAAAGGAAACGAACTATTTAGCTACCTTAATACTTTAACGAGCAGCTAAAAATTTAACTTAACTTCACAACGTAAATGCTTACTTTAAAACATAATAGATTCCTTGTAATGGGAAGCTATTACAACTGACTGCAATCCAAACTCTTATAACACTCATACAGAGAGCAAAATAGTTTCTTTGTAAATAAATAGTTGACAATATAGATTTAAATTGCACAATGAGATACTTTGTGTAGAAGTTACAACTAAGATAATGGAGTGATGCAGATTTTGATTCCGGAATTATTGGCTTGTAAGATTAATATTTTTATAGAAATGTTAGGGAGATAGACAAAAAATTGCAATAAATAATTTGCATATATTAATCAATGCATAATGAGAGAAGCACGAGGTACGAGGAGCAAGGATTTAAAGGATTTTCAGAAATAAAGATTATGCAGGATATCACTTCAGTGACCTCCAGTTTCCTCACATTTGCAGCTGTTCTGTTAGGAGATCCATTGTGATGCAATAGCAACAGCTTTTGAATGTGGCACCCTTTTTGCACATACTTTTCGTAGCTTTAAATGTTCATAATGCTGCCAAGATTAGTACTGAATTTCATACTTAGCATTTCACCAATGACATGGTGATTTATGTCCAAGTTCCTCACTGTTTGAATTGTTCTCTGTTTAGAGCTTCCCGAGGCCGATCAGAGGGTTGTATTTGTCTCTAGTCTTTTTCAAACGATCGACCATCTTGCTGTGGTATCAAATGAACACGCTTGTTCACCATGAAGGGCTACCAAGTATTTGCTCTTTCCCTAGCTCAGAGCGTGTGATAATGTATAATCTATCTTCCCTTTAGATATTTTAATTTTTTTAGCAGAGATTAACATAGGACCTAACTCAACAGACTACGACTATGACTATTGTTTAAACTTGCATTATTTGACAGCTTAAGGTGTATTATGGCCAACTGTGATGTTTACAATTTTGTACTCATTAATGCCCAACAAGGCAATTCTTCCAGTGGATAAGAAATCATAAGCAAACAAGTTACACTGCACCAAACTACTTCAGTTCAAAGGAACAGTTCTTTGGCTTCTTTTATAAGTTAAACCACCCATATGTGGACATTCACAAAATACTCCGTAATCTCCCCCTGCAAGTTCCAAAGAATTAGGATCACTTGTTAGGCTCATAACTTTGTATTTCTTTGTGTATTTTTATTGTTTTCTCTACCACACGAATATAGGTGGAGAAGGCACTACATTACACTCAAAAATTCGAAACAGAGAAATCACTGGAAATGCACGTTATAGGATAAAAGCTTTCAGAAAAAAGGTTTGTGTGTATGTACCCGCACGTCCATGAATAGCAGCTAAAAGGAAAAGTTAAACATCAAACTTGATATTGAAGTTCAACATGTGTCAAGCATGTGACACGAATATTTTCAAGAACCCCCCCCCCCCACCACTTCAAACTACCCTTTATATGAAACATTTTTCCAAAATTCTAATTTTCTCAAGAATGAACCTATCGATTTCGATTAAGATATCATAGTTTTAAGATATGTTCTTGAGAAACGAACTATATCTTGAATTTTCTGCAAATAGTCTCTGAAGTCCTCTTCATTCTGGATGACTTTTACATAACTGGTAATCCGCAAGAGAGAGAGAGAGAGAGAGAGAGAGAGAGAGAGAGAGAGAGAGAGAGAGCGAGAGAGACAATCTTACTCCACAAAAAAAAATTTAAATCTCGTCATGGCAGACACCTTATGCCAAATGCATTTTTTGTGGAGTTAACCATTTCCGAGATATCTATTGTCTGCATTTTAAAATATGTATTATTTCCTCAAGTACGAAGTCATTCGTTTTCGTATCTCCAGGCGATTTGAAGAGAAAGGGATGTAAAAGCCATCATACAGGGACCAGCTCTTTAAGGATATAACTATCTCTTAAGCCTACTCCCTTATTCCCATCGTATCTGTAAGGAAATATGTAATTTAACAATTTTTATAAATGTTTATCTCGATTAAGTTAAACTAGTTTGAAGAATGTGCGTTTGTAAGATAGTTTGTACAAGAGTGAGCACACAAAGTCATGTATGTACAATATATCAGATTCTCTGTTTATCTGAACATATCATATGAACTATTTGTATTTTAGTTGCTTCAAGACTCAACGGTTAGCCAAGGTCGCTAATGCAATTTGTTTTCCCAGTTATAATTTCATCCCATGCATCATCAGTGTTCACCGGCTGTGATGCCGTATGCATTAAGAACAGGTTTAAATAGTACTGAAATTTCTTTCGGCCCTTAACTTAATACTAATCCTTCATATGGATTACACCAAGATCTACCACGTAAGAATTTTAGTGCGTTGTTAAAAAGAAAGGCAACTTTTTCTCAATTAGGTCCCTAAGAGATAGAATGTTCTACAGTAAACCCGGCCTAAGAAAGTTTCTTAATATCAACACCGTTATTGCAAAAAACAGCACTAAAACAGCAGTGACATTAACAAATGAATATGTTTAGTTTTCTTCCTCAGAGAGCTTCGGACAGGAACCAATCAGCGTTCTCTGCACTCACGTGCTTACAGCCGCTATGAGCGTTTCTGCACTTAAAGGTACTTTCTTAATTCGCCAGCACTATAGGGCATACGAGTAACTAGCAGCATGGCTATAGGCGCATGCGTGGGCAGTGTTACATTTGTAAGTTTGCAGTCTAGTTGGGGAAATCGCATTTCGAGTATCAAAGTTGCAAAACCACTGTCCCGGCAAACATTAATAGGATTTTGTAGGACGTCAGAACTCCCTTATGCAATGTGCTATTACTGCATCAAAGTTCAAACCTGAGACTCTGCTCTCCAAACTTAAGTTTGCTAACGTAATGCCATTCACTAGCCTGTGTGCTAAACCCCAAATACTCTACTTCAGCTGTTGTAGCTTTAATGTCCGGCTTTAAAGTAGGTGGCGGACTTATGGAAAGCTTCTACATTCGTTGCCTATAGTCTGCTTTGAAGTCGCTTATCTAGTGCACACTAACGACCACTTTAGGTCTCGTCCCTTTGGCATTTCCAGAGTGATGGATGTGACACCACCATGAATATTTTATTTATTTTAACTGAGAAATAGGGCGTTGTAACTTTATATAGCAGATGTACAACTTTACTTGAATTAATTTTATTATTTAAAATTGTAATTGAATGAATAATGAATAAATTATTTGTGCTCAAAAACAATACAGTTTAACCTTCTAGAAACAAAAATAAAATGAAAGAAGTGCAATTAAATCTAATAATATTTTCTACAGTTATCTCAGCTAATGGAAGCCAGCAGCTATTCCAACTGGAAACCAGCTAGAATTTACACACCTTAGCTACTGGAAAATAGCAGCTATTCCAACTGGAAACCAGCTAGAATTTACACACCTTAGCTACTGGAAAATAGCAGCTATTCCAACTGGAAACGAGCTAGAATTTACACACCTTAGCTACTGGAAAACAGCAGCTATTCCAACTGGAAACCAGCTAGAATTTACACACCTTAGCGACTGGAAAATAGCAGCTATTCCAACTGGAAACTAGCTAGAATTTACACACCTTAGCTACTGGAAAATAGCAGCTATTTCAACTGGAAACGAGCTAGAATTTACACACCTTAGCTACTGGAAAACAGCAGCTATTCCAACTGGAAACGAGCTAGAATTTACACACCTTAGCTACTGGAAAACAGCAGCTATTCCAACTGGAAACGAGCTAGAATTTACACACCTTAGCTACTGGAAAACAGCAGCTATTCCAACTGGAAACGAGCTAGAATTTACACACCTTAGCTACTGGAAAATAGCAGCTATTCCAACTGGAAATGAGCTAGAATTTACACACCTTAGCTACTGGAAAATAACACCTATTCCAACTGGAAGCCAGCTAGAATTTACACACCTTAGCTACTGGAAAATAGCAGCTATTCCAACTGGAAACCAGCTAGAATTTACACACCTTAGCTACTGGAATAGAGCAACTATTTCAAATGGAAACCAGCTAGAATTTACGCACCTTGGCTACTGGAAAATAGCAGCTATTCCAACTGGAAACGAGCTAGAATTTACACACCTTAGCTACTGGAAACCAGCAGCTATTCCTTTAACCTGTTAAGAAGGACAAAACAATGAACAAATATACGTTATATACGAGATAATTACATGGTATATCCTTTTTTCACTACGCAGAGCCAACTCAGCTATCATGGCACCTGGCCTTTGCTGTGCCATTTTGCTATTATCAATCCTATTTCCTTAGTTTATTTTTCCTTTCCTTTCTTGTATTCTTCAGATTCCTTTCCCAGTTTACGTTTACGTTCTATAAAAACCCAGCCACATATCTATTTTTCCCCATTTCTCTTCCCAAATCTATTTTCTGCATAATGCTACCACTTTACACTCTGCCATATAATGTGCTATACTTTCCCTCTCCCCTCACAAAATTCCTTTTTTACTCTCGCTTAGTCCTT
>CM060965.1:92315947-92338447 GCA_030765045.1 Tenodera sinensis
TATTGTTCTCAGATTTAGATTGGCAGTCAGTTTTCTTAGGTTACTTGGATATGGAAGCGTTAGTAACTGTGATTCACGCATGACTTTATAATATACAGGAGATATCAAGAACACTAAGGGCCAACCTAGGAAGACCTGATGAAAATCTATACCTTTCCTACTTCAGGCTCAATAATCCTATCTGTTCTGTGGAGACACTTAACCCAACTTTTTCACGGGCATCTAGCACATTGTGTTCTTTTAACAATTTCACTACTGCAGCAAGTTTATTTTCTTTCAAGTTTGACACAGGCACATCACATATTTTAAATAATTCGTCTATATAAGACTTCACCACGGTTACACTAATTCTAGATTCTGTAGAATCTGATTGTAGAACCCAATCTTTGTACTCTTTCACACATTTTTGGATGTAAACTAGTACATCTTCATATGCAACTTGTTATTATGCAACCCCTTTTGGTATGAAGCTAGGCTTTGATCCAGGAGCTGTTGAACCACTTCATCTTCCTCTTCCTCACTTGGAAGCAGAATGCATGTGAGATGTGCATTCATTTACAACTGCAGGGGCAGCATCAGTAGTAAGACAAGGGTTAGCACGTGGAATGAAATGTACTCGTCCATACTTGTCCCGCCATTTATCCTCACGAACAATCATCTCTTCTGGGAGGTGACTAGCATTTTCAGTAAACTGAAAATTCTGTTTGCGTTTTGTGCTTAGCCATAATCTGCGTCGCTCTTCGTCCTTGGGAAACTTAGAGCAGGTTACACCAGGAGGCTCATAATTCACCTGTATCCAGGTACAGAACACTTGAAAGACAATACATCCTTGAAAATTTAAAGTAAACAATCCTCGCTTTAGATACCTATACCATACATATCGAGTAAAACCGAAAAATTGCTATTAGTTGCTTCGAAGTTGACTTGTACCAGACATAACCAAATTCACTTCCACAATGTGCAGATGTTATTACTTACCCCGATGTACTTTGCAGTCCAAAGAAGTCTGAAACTATATCATATATCGTGTAAAATATTTCAAATATACATACACGAAAAAATGCTTCTGTGATGAAATATTGACAAGTTACAACGCAATAGAAATAACATCTGGCCCACAGAATAACAAACTAACTCGCCTGCAGTGGGTTTCCTGACTATGTACTGACCACAGAGGATGCAGGCCAGATATGAACTCGTAGTGGGCTGTGTTTGCAGTGGTTACGGCTTCAGTGGAAATTTGCATGTGTTTTCATCCCCATGTAATGATATAATTCTTTGTTTGCAAAAACTTCGTTTATCGAAATGTTATACACAGTGATTACATATGGATTTAATCGCTCTAAGGCTCGTTGCATAAATATAGCTGACAGAAGATAACATTTAATCTGTGAGAAAATGAACTGAGATCAGTGTAGAATTGCGGCGTATAAAACTAATCTAGGATAATCGAATCTGAGTTCAACTTTGACCTTAGTTCGTAATATAATGTTTGGCAACGTCATAAAACAGCTGAAAATCGCTACTACTGAGCAGCAGCAATCATTTGTTTTTGAGCCTTCGGATGCATTCGACAGGCCGGAGTACGATAGCAAAATGGCGCAAAACAGGAAACGAGAGATCGTCAAGTTTCACCTGAAAAAAAGTGTTGAATATTGTAATTGAAAAGTGTAAACATATATGCAGTTTAAAGAAGAAGAAAAGACGCTATTTCAGTTTCTCAGAAACTGCATTGAATGAAGTTGCTAGGTATTTTAGTTCAAAGTTAGTTATGTAATCGTTTTATTTGTAATTTTACCAATTATTGGATCAAAACATATTTAAGTCCAGCACATTAACACTAAATCTGATGGCCACAATTGATTTCTAGAAGTAAACCTCAAACACAATAACTTCACGTTTTACCATCTGTGAAATATTTTCTAGCTTAGGAGCAATCAGTTTTTACCTTTTGTGTAAAATTTTGTTTTTAGGACATAATACAATTGGAAACGATACTTTTATTATCCGAATAACTACAAAATGCATTTCTTACCATTTTATTATTTAATCTAAAGCTGTATTAATTTCTACCTTCTACAGTTCTCTAATCGAAGTTCAATCCAGTTAACTGGAGAAAATTCACTAGTCAGATTTGATCCTAGATCAAGATGCCATGAACCTAGATCAAGGTTTACACAACCAAATTTGAAGTTCGGCTTGACTGAAGATCATTTTCAGGCGATTCAATTCAGATTAACTTTTATGCAAACGGGCCTAAGCGTTATATTTAGAGCTTTACTGTCCATATCTCGCGGATATTACCCCTACAGATTTACAGAAAATAAATATGACAGCGTCCTGAGACGGCCTCATGGCAGCGCGAACGTCAATCACAAAGTAATTTCTCACCCATAATAGTATGTTGCTTTCTTATGATGTTTTGCAGAGGAGTTTGCTACTGCATAACGAGGTGAGGCAAGCAGTATCAATGCACGCAGTGAATGATTTCACCCAGACTTGATAACAATCCCGTTATTTTAGTAACCGTTAATGAGACAATTACAGGCAGCGCAAAGAAAACTTGCCAATCTGCAGGATACGCAGAGGACTATTTTCGTAAAATGCACCGTTGCGCCTTTTACAGAGCGATAGTATTTCTACTAGGGGCTCCAGTATCTAAAAAGTCTCTAGGTGTGCGTATCGCAGTGAATGTGTAGATGAGGAGTAGGCAGTGGGAGCGGCAGGTATAATGCGGGGGGGCAAGTGACATATGACCTTCACTCGAGCGAGATGATCGACTTTATCCAGTACTACCAAAGTTTCGTGGAGATCTCGTTGGCAAGTTTCCGTTGCGTTAAGAGTAATAGTGATTGTTTTGTTACTTTGGTAACCGTTACTGGGTAACTAGCTACTGTGTATTCTTACTTTTGTAACCGTTAATCGATAACTATTTGCTGTCTGTCTCCATTAAGTTTGTGACGGTTACAATACAACTGTTTCACTGATTTCTGCCCGTTTCTACCATCTAGCATAGTGAGAGAAAATGAAGGAAGGGAAAGGAAGGAAAATAAAGAGCTAATTCAAGGAAATGAAAACAATTTTGTGGCACGCTGACTTATAACAGTCGCCATATGACATGCAAATATTGTCATTGAATTCCCATTAGCTGCCTATCAGTCACAAGTGTGCACAGCGGGACGCCTAGGACGATGGCTTGCACCATTACCCAAAGAGAGCGGCATGATTGCGCCGAGAGGACTTGCCTCATCCTTCTGAATGCGAATCTCCTCTTACTCATGTAGCTACAACAAAGTGGAAAATAATGAAATGAATTTTTCATCGCCCATGCACTCGGGCAACTTTACGAACAGAGCTGGTATAAACAAAAGTTTAACAGCAACATAATGTATCCTTCCACGGCAGATCCATTCCTCTTCCGGAAGTTGCTAACACTTATCTTATTAAAACGGTAACAATGTATAACCTTTCTCTAAGATAATTAATGTTGCTTGTTCTTCGCCGACTTCATGCAACTTCAACACTTCCGCACTGCTTTTTAATGGCATCATGGTTTTGCTTTATATAAAGTTGAAAGGTAGGCTTATCTGAGAGAAAAACTACAGCCGTTAATCCAAGCAAAAGTATTATAAATCATAGCAGAAGTTGGGTAACCTTATTGTTGCTTATACAATATGGTCGGTTCAAACGCTCCCCATATATAATATATGATCTTCGGGGTTAATCTCATTCCACCAAAGGATGACTAGACCCATTTTTTGAGGTGGGGGCGCCCCCAGAACGGAGTCTGTTACCTCCAATGGTAGGGTGATGGTTAAGGAGTGGATCAGCGTGACCAACTTGCGTGACTGTATTATCTTGCACTATAGACCGTCTATGTTGAAGGAGAGAGGGTGAGTCCAGAAGTAAACAACGAGTGCTGGTGCTCGTACAGATTATATCAAAAGAATGCATATACTATGCTGCATATGACGGCTGTTAATGTTTTTATTTCATTATAGAACACTACCTTTTACATATGCTACACAGTATGTATGTTCATTGTAATGGAGTATAATGGACATGCGGAGGTTGTCGAATGTGAACGTTCTCCGCCTCTCACTTAAACAAATGCTATATGCAGAGAAATAACTTTCCACATCGTAAGAGGTAATAGGCGCATGCAAATTATACACTATGCCGCTGCGTGACATATTTCTTACACCTTATGATCTGGAGGGCTCGGGTACCTTTTGCAGCAAGACTTCTCGCACAGCATACATAATTAAAAAGTCAATATTTTTTTCTAACACATTCTGAGTTTACCGTCCACATTCCACATTTTACCAAACTTCTCTGGCTTTGATTTCCTTAATTTTTACACACACTTCTACTGCCATGCTTGTAATATTTAAATTAAGCTGTTTTCAAGGAGGTTATGACGTTGAATAAGCAACCAAAAGTTATTCTTTATGAAATTTAAACCACATAAAAGATCCACTGAAATTAGGGATTTTGCAATTTCAGTTGCATATGACTTTTTGGAATTTAAAGCATTGCATTGCTCACTTTCAGGGTATATTTTGGCAGATTTGTTTACCCATAGTGTGTACCGAAGTGACACATCCAAGACAGATACTCCCTGCATCAATAACTTGAAATCAGGAATCAGGTCACTGTAATCCGCCCTCTAGTGATGACATGGATGGCGGTGGAGTGAGTGAACATTACAATGGACTCTGAACCACGTTGGTATACATTACATTAGTTAAGGCAACACCGAGGAGATATTTTAGCCTGTTTGGCCAAAAGATCTATTTTTGAATTTTTATTACAGAAATGCACCATACCTTAAAGAATATATCTACGAAGTTTTAGCTCCCTAGGGAGGGTGGAACACATATGTTGGACGCCATTTTTAAAGTGGTGCCCTCTGCCTTTGCCTTATATATGGGCGTGCCCACACATTCCATTTCATGGAGGTTTAGAATAAATTGTTTTAAACAAGGCGCTAAGTGTTCTGCTGCCTAAACATTCACCGTAGCTTAGATGAGCAAGTTCTCCAACAAGTACCCTAGAAAGCACTGTTTTTCGTTTGTCTTTTGTTGATTTCTGAAGTTATTTACCAGACTTCTATTTGACTTGGCAGATTTCTGTTGTTTACTGATAGTGTGCGGTTTATCTTACTTATGAAATAATTTAGTGCTTTACGACGTCATATGAGTGTAATTATTGATATATACATCGTGTGTAGTACTACTTATTTTATTTGTGGTGAAAATAAAACTTACGTTGTGGCAAGATATGCTTTGTTTTTATTTCTATGAACAGACCATCGGTTTGTAAACACTCTATGTTCGTATATTTTAACTCGTGTATTGAATAATTACCCTGTTTTGGAATGCCGAAAACAGAGGACAGTACGCCAACCTTGCCCAAATCGATGTACAAAATCATATGGGGAAAAAATATACTTGCATAGAGGTTAATGAGGTTAGGTGTGTGACCTAACTTGAAACTCATTTTTCTCCGAAACATTTTTATTTTATTTTACTTTTTTATTTTCTCATATTCAAAGTCTTCTTCTCCCACAAAAATCTAGCTAGAAATTGAAAACATTTTCCCAATATAGTTCGGAATATGGGTACTAAAATATCCAATTGCAATTTTGATTTTACATACTTTTTAAATAAAATAATTAACATAATAATGCGCTGTCTTTTATGAGAATTGTACACTTTACGGCATTAACAACTTTTTAAAGAAAACTATTCATTAAATGAAAATTTCGGTCCTTTAATTTGTTACAAAGGTAATAAGAGATTTAGTTTTAGAAAATCAACTTTGTAGTTCAACATCTGCTGGAGAAGATAGATTTTGATTATACCCCATAAAATTGATATAAATATAACAAGAATATTATTAGATATTGGCATGAAATTTGGCACACACATTTCTCTAGTTGCTGGAGATCACTGCGCAAAAACTTAAGCTTCTAACTTCAATACTTTAGAAAGTCACCTTTTTCACGTCGGTGTAACCTTAAACAGGGCTGACTTAAAATCGACCCGTGTATCTAACCACGCACTCTCAGCAATATACGATATTGTGACTTTCTGCAGTCTTCCCAACTACCACTCCAATCAGTTTTCACTTAATAACCTACTTCAATTTTCAGTGAGACTTCACTGAGTTCACACTGTCACTTCACTGATGTGAACTAATAGTTTCAGTGTTCACTGTCACATTGGCATTCACTTCGGTTTCTTCCGTGACGTAGCGGCATAACATAATACGCCCGACGTAAGTCTCTTCTTCTGGATAATTCAACCGCTGGCGAGTCGAACAGAAGACTCTCAAATGTTTTGCAATAAAAGCATTCACTGCACGTCAGAATAGTCATCGTAAACTCGCTCGGAGAGTAGCCCTTTTAACCAATACAAATAGGTTTTCGGTTGTTTACTAACATTTAGGTTTTTGGACCATGTGAATTATGACATTATGTCTTGATTGATTACGTTTTAGAAATAATTTAAGACTTCGAAAGCTATTGTGTGTTATTCAGTGCCTGAACTGCCAGGAATTTGGACACAGCCGTACTTATTGCCACAAGCAACCACGTTGTGTCAAATGTGATGGCAACCATCCTACTGCGCAGTGCTCTAAGGCTCCTCACACGCCCCCTCTGTGTGTGAATTGTAAAGGTCCACATACAGCGAACTATAAGGGTTGCCCTGTTCATCGACGGCTCCAAGCTACTCAGCGGTCTCACATTAATCCCCAACGTACCGTTTCTGGTGTACCCTCTGCTACTGTTCCTTCACTTCATACTTTCCCTCGACTGGAGTCTACCGTACCTACTTCTACTGGAGCTGCCTATCCTCGTCCTCCTGTATCTAATGTCCGGCCTCCATCGTCGTCTCCAGATTCTCAGGGCTCACCTGCCGGTGCTTCACAGTCCTATGCAGCAACAGCCCGTCAGAGTGAACCAAACCGTTCTCAATTGGATTGCTTGATGGCACGTCTGGATTCTGTCTTTGCTATTCTTCAGCCTCTCCTTACTACCTTACAACAATTGATTCCTGTTCTGCTTCGTATCCATGGCTAATTTTGTCCCCACTTCAATTCGTATCTGCACTTGGAATTGTCAGAGTATCACCAATAAGTTTCATGAATTACTACACTTCCTTACGGTTTATGAAGTAGACCTCCTGTTGGCCACAGAAACCAAATTGGCTCCTCACATACATTTCCACATTCCTGGCTATGATATCTATCGCGCAGATCACCCTAACTTGACTAGAATGGGTGGTTCTGCGGTGCTTATCAAAACCTGTTTGGCTCACCACGCCCTTCCACCCATTTTGGAGGACTCCTTTCAGGTTGCTCGGATTCAACTTTCTACTACTTCCGCAAACATTCAAGTCGGATCTTTTTATTCTGCTCCTCAGAATCCTGTTACTCTCGCTGATTTCTGGGGTATCACTCATGCCTTCAAGGCCCCCTTTCTAGTCGGAGGCGACTTTAATTCCAAACATCCTCTTTGGGGTTCGAATCTCTCAAATCCTAGAGGTAAACTCCTACACACTGCAATTCATCAGTTACACCTAGATGTAATTTCTCCAACTGAACCCACGTTCTACCCGCACAATGGTGGGACTCCAGACGTGCTGGATTTCTTCATTGGACGTAATATTTCCCTTCCTTCCGTTATTCACGATCTGAGCTCCGATCATTTACCAGTCCTGCTTACTCTCTCTGACGGTGTGAAGTATAAAGACCTCTTTCCGTCCCTGGTACGATATCCTTTTGATTGGCCTTTGTACACCTCTTTGCTTGCTGGTCTCACTGTTACGACAGTGCCGCTTAAGTCACCTCGTGATGTTGATGTGGCTGTTTCTACCCTGACTCGTAATATACAGTGTGCCGCCAACCTTGCCAGCAGCAATATCCACGATCTCCGTCCTCGGTCTGTGACTTTCTACTCTCCAGAGATTCGTCTTCTACATTCCATCAAGAAGGACTGTAGGAAACTCTGGGAACGTACGCATTGCCCACTTCATAAAACTAATTTTAACCGCGCTACTCGGGAGCTGAAGGCTGCCCTACGTGCTGCACGCAGTAATGCTGCTGAAAGCAAACTTCGAGTCTTAAACACCCGCGATGGATCCTTATGGCAGAAGACTAGAACTTTGACACGCCATTCTGCTGCCATACCGCCTCTTAAGGTTGGCAATACTTGGTTTTCTACGCCACTTGAAAAGGTCAACCTGTTTTCTGAACTCCTGGTACGACAGTTTTCACCCAATCCTGTGCTCGACGTGGAATTTAATCATCGAGTGGAGGAAGAACTCACGCAACCTTTATTACTCACTCCTTTTCGACACTACTTTACCCCTGCTGAAGTTAAAAATACCATCGTCCGCTCCTCAGCTCACAAATCTCCAGGTCCTGATCTTATTGTGCAACCCTTATTACTTCATTTTCCCCGGAATGCGCTAGTCCTGCTAACACAGATCTACAACGCTATTCTCCGCACTGCTCATATCCCTCACCAATGGAAGCATGCTACTGTTATCCTTCTTCCTAAACCTGACAAAGCTAAAAACGATCCCCGCAGTTATCGTCCTATTAGTTTACTCTCCCTTCTCTCCAAAATCTTCGAACGTCTCCTTCTACCTCGCCTCTTCTCTGAGCTCGCACCAATTATCCCTGATACTCAGTTTGGATTTCGCCCTCTTCACTCCTGCTCTCAACAGCTACACCGCATCGTTGACACTATTCTTGATACATATGAACGTCTATCTGTGTGCTTAGGATTGTTTCTGGATACGGAGAAAGCTTTTGATAAGGTTTGGCACAATGGTTTGTTATTCAAGCTCAAACCGCATCTCTCGGACACCTATTTCCGCCTCCTACAGTCCTATTTGAATAATCGCACCTTTTCCGTAAAATATGACCATGCCTTCTCCAAGGCCCTTCCTATATCATCTGGTGTGCCGCAAGGAAGCGTACTAGGCCCTTTATTATATCTAGTATATACCTCCGATTTTCCTCGTCATCCTCAACTCACCATCGCTCACTTTGCCGATGACGTGGCAGCCCTGAGTGTGGGCACTTGTGCTGTGACTGCTAGCCACCTTCAGGACTTCTGTAATCAAATTCAATCCTGGTGTCAACGTTGGAGGGTGACTATGAACGCTCATAAGTCCAGAGTTGTGAAGTTCACTTACAAAAAGAACGTGACCCATCATCCCCTTTACCTGAATGGGACGGAGATACCCACAGCGACTTCCATAAGATACCTTGGCCTTATCTTGGACAGCCGGCTAACATGGGGTCCCCATCTCTGTAGTCTAGTGCAGAGGATTCGTCACCGTATCCGCGAAGTCCATCATCTTGTGTCTGGTTCCTCGCCCTTGCCTTTGCGGTACAAGCGCCTGGTATATACTTCCCTAATTCGACCCATGTGGCAGTATAGCTGTGCCATTTGGGGTTCTGCAGCTCCATCGCAGATCCTGAGGATCCAGCGTACGCAGAATCGCTTTCTACGCCTCATGACAGGCGCTCCCTGGTACGTGCGCAACTCTACGCTGCATGCTGATTTAGGTCTACCGGAGGTGATGGGTATCCTCCGCATCTGCTACAGAAGACTGCATCAATCCTGTCTGCGCCATGACAATCCTCTGCTCCGCCATATTTATCTTCCTCCTGAACCTCTACGACGAAGACTGAAGCGCCGTTGGCATTCTGATTTACGAATGAACATCTAGTTCTATACAAATGCTTTTTCTGTAACTGTTTTTCCCTATTTCTGTGTTATATTGTTGGGACTATCGCTGGATGGCACCCCAATTACACGTTTCATGTTGTTCTGTGTATAGCTTAGCTCAACCATATTGTACCTAATTGTACAGAAGAGTTTCCTTTAATTAAAAAAAAAAAAAAAAAAAAAAAAAAAAAAAAAAAAAGAAAGCTATTGTAGAATTACATTTTAATTTTGAGAATAGGAGTGAAATTAAGGTAAAACAGCATGATATTGGAAACACCAACATTATCATAATAAAGCAAAACGGCCACATAAAGGATGAAAATATCTGAGTTATCGGTAGATAAGTGTATTCTTGCGCTATAAACAACCAACCTTCGCTTATTTTTAAACATCTATTTAAACAGAATATTTCAGGAAAATATTTAGGAGGATAGAGGAATAATTATAACATTATAAATAAAAAATTCTACTGCAAGAGTAGGTAATAGAATGAATATAGACTGAAAAGGTTACAAGAATTGAGCATTGTGTATATTGCCTTAAGTACTACTGCGCACGTAGTCATATTATGAAACATTTATGTCATATATTAATAAAACCTCATGCAAAAAAGGAAGAAAAGAAGTTAAGAAAAATCGAAATTTTCAAGTATGTTACATCAACGTTACACAAAGTTAAACTCCAATTAATGAAAACTTATGCTTACAACAAAGAATAACCGAAAGGTACGATAAAAAATTTGAACACAAGATGTATATCTTAAGGGATTTTACATTTTTCCGCACTTAGTTTTTAATTAGCTGTTAGGTTTTCATAACCCTTTAAAATTCGGCAAGGTTCAAGAGACCTTGCAGGCTGCTTTTACAAACCTGATTCCTTAATATATTATGTGACCCAAATCACAGCTGAATGTGTGGTCTAGATATCTAACCATAGCAACTCAGCGCTAAAACATGCTACACAAAAAGCCGAGGATACATCGTCCCGGCCATTGCACAGAACTTTTAAAATGTCAGCTCTTAACGTCAGCCTACATACCACCAGTATGAAACTACAGTTGTCAAAACACATGTTCCCTTTCTTTTTGAAGTGAGGATGTCCTGAAATTGATAGAGGGATCTATAAAATAATTTCTTAAGAAAGAATGCTTTTAAACAACTAGGATGCTTAAAAAAATCATGGTTAGAACAATTCAATTTGTGTGTGTGTGCGTGTGTGTGTGTGTACCAGGACAGGTTCGGGCCTAATTCGAAAAATATGTGTTGGGTTCGGGCCGGCCCAGCCTTGAAAACTAAAAAAGTGTATTATTTATCATCTTTTTGGTCACTGATATCGAAATTCCTAGAATAGCACAATTATCGCACAATTTCTTAACTATAAATTCTGTATGAATATTCCGTTGATACGTTTCATATAATAATAATAATAATAATAATAATAATAATAATAATAATAATAATAATAATAATAATAATAATAATAATAATAATAATAATAATAATAATAATAATAATAATAATAATAATAATAAAAACAAACAAAAACAACAAAAGCAACAATAATGACAACAATAATAACAACAATAACAACAATAGTAACAACAACGATAATAACAATAACAACAACGACAATAACAATAACAACAACAACAACAACAACAACAACAATAATAATAATAATAATAATAATAATAATAATAATAATAATAATAATAATAATAATAATAATAATAATAATAATAATAATAATAATAATAATAATAATAATAATAATAATAATAATAATAATAATAATAATAATAATAATAATAATAATAATAATAATAATAATAATAATAATAATTTACTGCTCATTCTAGTTAGTCGTCTGTTTCAGTGCGCAGCTAGGAGTCTAGAAAATGAGTCAAATACAAGCTGTTATTGATCTTTGCTCTTGGAAACTGGAGAACCACAGCAAAATACGGTTTCCAGGATTTCTGCGGTTTTCTCCTCGACTTACACTTAAGGAATTTCAATTAAGGTTGGAAAATACGACCTACGCCTTCTCCTTTGTCTTGAATCCCCCTATAAAGTAAAGCCTCTTTGCCGCTAATTTCTGGGTAGAAGCCTACAATGGATTTATTCTCAGATGACACATAGCAGATGTTCATGACCTCCATCACAGCGGAAAGCGGGGGCTTTGAACGAGAAGTGCATGATGAGGCCTTGGACCAAATAAAGGAAGGTTAAGACAGAGTGAGAACTGGCTGTCGGAGGCGCATCCAGGAAATTCCTCAGCTTAACATGAAGAAAGGCTGTCGTTTTCCCAAGAAACTAAGACCGTGACATTTAACACTCGCTCAAGAGTTGAATAAATGAGAACCATTGAGAAGACTGCGCCATTATAATGTAGGAAGGATGTTTGTTAAGTATCAGAGATTAACTGTTTTCAGTTTTTCTATGTAAAGCCAAGGAATTAAACTTGCAAGTGGCGGTGACGTAATGTCGAGATTATTAAAACGTAAACAGGAAAAAATTAAGAGCGATTAACTACTTCAGATAATATTAATCCTAATACTTCTAAATGGGGAGTCTTCATAAATATCCCTACTGTTTTCTTTTACGAAGTTGAGGCACAGTTTTTATGATAGCAGTGCCACCAACCTGTGAGCAATAAATTTCAGTAGACGAGAAAGAAATATATTGACCGCCTTCGCTGCGCAGTGGTAACGCATCTGTCTCTGGCGCGGATGACCTAGGTTTGATCCCCGGTACCAGCATGGGGATTTTTCCCCGCTGGGAGGTCTGCTTCGGGGTGTACTCAGCCTCGTGATGCCAACTGGGATCCAATGGAGATCACATCAATTCCTTGGTGAGTCCGATTAAGGGATCAAGGGTCACTGATGGAATCTTGGAATCTACCTGGAAAAGAATTATTTTGTTTAACAACGCTGTCGATTGCCAGGTTCACATCGGCGTCACCTGTTGGAGTTCTTTAACATGCCAGTAAATCTACTGACATGAAGCTGTCGTTTTTAAGCACACTTAAAAACCATCAGTCTGGGCCGGATTTGACCCCACTACCTTAAGATCAGTAGGCCAGCGTCTAAGCAACTGAGCCACCCAGACCGATAATCTACCTGGAGATCGTAATAAGCCGGCGTAGGCAGGCATCAACACTTGGGTGACCGGAGTTGGACCCACCCCACCAACAAGGTTAAAAGAAATGAAGATGTGAAGAAAAATCGTATTTCTTATAACTTCCACTTCAATATTAATCAAAGGAAAGTTATAAAATAACTATAAGGAATAAAGTGCAATTTATTTTGATTGGTAATTGAGGAGAGAACAAATATTATACGCATATGTACTTCATTTTCGAACTTGTAATTTTCCTTATAATGTTTTCAGGCTGGTTAGTGCCTCTAAGTAGGCATGGCATGGAATAAGCAATCATAAACTGCATATCTAAATCTTTACTTAGCACTTGTGAGACTATATACGCAAATGAACATGAAAACTGAAATGTAAAGAATAAATGTCACACACAAAACTGCAAGACAAAGAAACATACAGAAAGGAGAGTTGATGGGTCCACAGGGGTTAAAAAAGAGTTGACTAGTGACCTAAACATGTCGCTGGGCTTTTAAAATGGCAGATCAAGAAAAACACTTGGCCAAAATGATCCACAGGTATCTATAGAATATATATATATATATATACCTATAATGTAATTAAGAAAGCAAACATTTTTTCATTTTCGCCTAAAACAGCCATGGAGAGACTTTAGGGTAGGAAAAGATAACAAAGTTCACCCACTCCACGTTTTGCCGATGAGACTGTGAGTGTTGTCCTCGAGAGGAATTTGACATTCTCTGTATACACCTGCGGTCTAGGGGTGTGCAATGACGGCATGACACTGTGCTGAACATACCTACAATACCCAATTCGAAACTTAACGTAAAATAGTAGTTCTATTGGCTAAGTTTGAATAAACCATAGCCTTAGCTGTGATATACATGGAGTGTTACGTGTTGCAGAACGTCTGCATTGTTCTCTACTGACAATGTTGCTCATATTAAGCATAATAATGTTCATACAGAGACGTCAAGTTGAAAAAGACGATCGCCCTGAGAGACTAGTATGTGTAGCATTTTTAACCAGATTAACTTCTGAAAAAAGTTGTTCACAATATAAGATCATTTGTGCTGCGAAATCACATAACACGGGAAAGTTTACATCAGGATTCATGAAGTTCAATTGGAGTACTGTTTTGTAAGCAAATTAGGTCTAATTGCAGCGTATTGGGAGTTGTAGTAGCTCTGAAGGACATGGGATTGATGATGATACCTCTATTACAACCGACTCTATCTGGCGTTGGTTCTGTAATCCAAACTACCCGTCAAATGGGGAAAAAAAAATCGGCATGAAGTAAAATATGTCAGTAGATTTCGTGTGATCTGCCGAACAAGTGGCAGGGTTACCAGCAGTATGAACATTTACAAATCAATTACTTTTTGTATGTAAACCATAGAAGTATAACACTTCTAACACCTGGGGTGTAAGTTTACGCTCTATATTCGCATTCTGCATACTATGGCTGACAGAAAACTTAATGGCGGGTGGCTCAACACAATATCTACGTGCGTGTTGTCTAGTTAAATGCGCTGTGAAATCGTTCTGTAAAGCCCGTGATTTAGATGTCATTTGCAGCCACAAAATTTATATGCATAACAGGAAAGGGAATAGAAATTTTCAGCTCTCAGCTGCCATTAAATTTTGCGTCTGCCATTGTCTTATAAAGGCTTATTCTAAGGTAGATATGATCATACGTACAATTATAATTTATACCAGGTCTCATCCGACATTGGGCTAGGTAAATAACCCTTGGTGTGTTAAAAGAGTTGCAGAACGCACCGGGGCAAATCCGTTCGTAGTGATGGTAGCGGCATGAGCGAGCTCCCTTCTGCATCTTCCCAGGTGGTTGACAGGTTGAACTATTGTGTGTGGTCCGTGATAATAGAAATATCTACTCTAAACAGCCAAAATGGTTGTAGCGGAGCTTTTAAATATCCGTCGTATGTATAGATGTCTTGGCGTCTTGTTGCACCCCACGGCTTAGCATCAGACGGAAAGCTTGTTGATTCTTATTCATAAATCTTAGAGGCTGTACCGATCGATGCTTGGTTTTTAAAGAAATACGTCTAAATGATAACCAAAATTCTGAGCAACGACGATGCTCTATGAACGACCTATAAGGCCTGCATCACACTTCAAACTTGTAACAAACAGTTAATTCAAAGTGTCACCACTTAAAATAGTTTTATTAAAGTTAAAATATTACATTTAATCTTAACCTCTTTTACATCACGATGTAGGCATACATTATATCTTCAACCGCTGTACCATCAATCAATAACCATTTTTCCTTAGTTGTTTATAAGTGAGGTCAGCCTCTGTGGCCTCTATTTTCCCAGTTAGAATTATTTCAAAGGGCTTAGACAAGAAACTCCTTCAAGGTTCTTATAATGTTTTGCATTTTGCTTACAGGGACTTTACTTTCCACGGAATAAATCCACTCCCGTATATTACCTAACATTAAGATTACAGATTGTAAAGTGCAGTAGAAAAATACATACAAACATGAGGGCACGTAATGTTTCAGTGACACTTGTTCATTTCTTATTAATGTTATTGTTCTATTTTATTATTATTGTTATTATTTATTTATTATTACCATATTAATATTTTTATTATTACTATCGTTATTATAATTATCATTAGTTTTACTATTATTGTTATTGTTGTTCTTTTGTAGAAATGGGCGCAGCATACCTACAAAATTCACTTCAACCAGCAAATCTATGACAACGATTTTGTCGTCCGCAGGGTTGATTAGTTCACGAGGGTTCGACAAATACTTGTCAACACCCCTGACGTTCTTAAACGTGTTCTTCGGAGCTATGTATGCTATTTCAGTAACGATACTACTATGAATAGACACAACATGCACTACTGGGCTCCTCACAACCCTCACTGGGTACGAAATGCTCACCTACAAAACCACTGGGACTTAATCGTTCGGTGTGGCATTCTTGGAGTTATGTTGTTAGACTTTTCTTTCTCCCAGCCATACTTAGAGGATCACGATATCCGAAAGGTGAGCTTCAGGATTTTCTTGGTGAGGTTCCAGTACGTCTGGTATTAAGACACTGCTTCCAACAAGATGGCGCACCTCCTCGCTATTATGAACCTGTAAAGGTTCATTTCAATTAATTGTACTCTGGACTCTGGATTAGCCTAGGTGCCACTAAGATCCTGGAGTCACATCAAGAATATTACGTTTGAAACATATCCCCTCAATAATGTGGTCTTAGGTCAAACAATCGTTGAAGTATGGGCCTCTATCACAACCGCAGTTCTCAGAAACATCCATATGGATACACGGAGACGGTTGGAACAATGTATCAATCAACAGGGGCATAATTTTGAACACCTATTCTATGAATGAAGTCAGCATACCAATACCGTTTACTGATGATAATAATAACGATGAAAATAATATCAAATATTAAACCATATAATATATTGTTATATTATAACAATAACAAAATATTACTATTAATATAATAATAATACTAAAGCTAATTAAAACAAAACTAATAATTTTGATGATGATTATAGTGAATAATAAAAAAAATAAAATTAATAATAATAATAATAATAATAATAATAATAATAATAATGATAATAATAATGATAATAATAATAATAATAATAATAATAATAATAATAATAATAATAATAATAATAATAATAATAATAATAATAATAATAATAATAATAATAATAATAATAATAATAATAATAATAATAATAATAATAATAATAATAATAATAATAATAATAATAATAATAATAATAATAATAATAATAATAATAATAATAGTAATAATAATATCAAATAATAACAATAATAATGGTGATGATAAGCATAGGATGATAAAAATTCTAAAAACTTGATAATAACAATAATAATAACAAATATTAATAAAATACAAGAATTACAGTAATAAGAGGCGAACAAGTGCCAATGAAACATTACGTGCCCTCATGTTTGCATGTATTTTGTTGCGCCACTTCACAATCTGTAATCCGTAATGTTATATAAAAAATCTGATGTGTTGAACTCACATGACTTTCTCTACTCTTGTACTAACCATTCTTACAAATCCTTATTCCTATATCTTCTTCATGTTAGGTAAGATAAACATTTCTACAAATTATGTTGTTGCTTATTTCCTTGTAGGTGCAAGGGGAATGTTAGAATACAGTAGGCTTTGTGTGATTGTCAAATGTTTTAAAGCCTTGAGATTCTGTTGTCATTGCACACTTAACATATAAAAAAATTTGATGTGTTGCACTCACATGACTTTCTCTACTCTTGTACTAACCATTCTAACAAACTCTTATTCCTATATCTTCTTCGTGTTAGCTAAGATAAATATTTGTACAAATTATCTTATTGCTTATCTCCTTGTAGCCGCAAGGGAGATATTAGAATACAGTAGGCTTTGTGCGATAGTCAAATCTTTTTAAGCTTTGAGATTCCGTTCTCTTTGCATGATTAACATATAAAAAAATGAACAACGTTGTTGTATTTCGCTAAAGTTCTAAGTTTTCTGAAACTCACACACATAACAAGGAATATCTCCGAAATGGTTCACCCTACAAGAAAATTTATTGAGACATAAATTTTGTATTTTAGCAAGATCTACATTTTTTGTATAGTATGATTTGGTCTATCTCTAACGGTTTACCAGTTATGCAAAAGTCGTCCAGAGTAAATACGACTACAGGGGCTATAGCCAGAAAATTCAAGATGTACATTTCATTTTCCATAAAAATATCTCAAACATATAACATTTTAATCAAAATCGTTAGAGCCATTTTCAAGTAAATCAAAATTTTCGAAAAATTTTCCATGTAAAGGGTAGTTTAGGGTGGGGCTATTTTCTTCAAAATCTTCGTGTCGCATCCTTGAAAGACATTAAACTTAAATACCAACTTTGGTTTTTAACCGACTTCTCGTTTTTGAGCTATGCTGTCCACAGACTGACAGACTGACACACACACGGACCTTTTTCTAAAAATGCTTTTTTTGGATTCAGGGGGTCTCAAAAGATATTTCCGGTGAAATCTCGACATCGAAATTTTGGGTGGAATACAATACTTCCCCTACTTACCAGTAGAGAAAGTAAAAAATGAACAACGATGATCCATTTCACGAAAGTTCAAAGTTTTCCGAAACTCACACACATAACAAGGAATATCTCCGAAATGGTTCACCCTACAAGAAAATTTATTGAGACATAAATTGTGTATTTTAGCAAGATCTACATTTTTTGTAAAGTATGATTTGGTCTATCTCTAACGGTTTACCAGTTATGCAAAAGTCGTCCAGAATAAATACAACTACAGGAGTTATAGCCAGAAAATTCAAGATATAAATTTCATTTGTCATAAAAATATCTCAAACATATGACATTTTAATCAAAATCGTTAGACATTTTCAAGAAAATCAAAATTTTCGAAACATTTTCCATCTAAAGGGTAGTTTAGGATGAGGCTATTTTCTTAAAAATCTTCGTGTCGCATCCTTAAAAGACATTAAACTTAAATACCAACTTTGGTTTTTAACCAACTTTTCGTTTTTGAGTTATGCTGTCCACAGACTGATACACAGACACACACACATGAACCTTTTTCTAAAAATGCTTTTTTTTGGATTCAGGGGGCCTCAGGACATATATTTCCGGTGAAACCTCGACATCGAATTTTTGGGTGGAATACAATACTTCCCCTACTTACCGGTAAAGGAAGTAAACACGGAATGAGTGGAAAGTGAAGTCCCTGTAATTAAATTGCAAAACATTATAAGAATATTTTCGGTTGTTATTACCTATTATCACGGACTACACACAATAGTTCAACTAGGAAACCACCTCTCATCTTTCGTCTTCCCTAAGTCAAGAAGGAAACTCGCTTACGCCACTGCCGTCACTATGACTAGACTTGCCCTAGTGCGTTCTGAACTCTTTTAACGCACGAAGTGTTATCTACTCACCCTGATGCTGGATGAGATGGTGGGCTACCTGGTACATTCATACCTATTAATGATGAACAAAATTCCCTTACCGATTCGCTCTAGCCGCTCGAGAAATGCCCTCAGTGGTTTCCTTTTGTCACCACACTCCTGTCATGCGTTCTGTTCCTTCAGAGGTCTCGCTCTCTACGAGGCCAAGAAAAAGTCTACTCTTACTCGCAGTCTGTTGCAATGCCATGTCGGTCATATTGATTTTTGAGGAATATTACGGCGTCTTTAAAGTAACGATGCGGTAATCAGTGAGACAATAAAAGTGTTCTAAGGTTTCCTTTCCTTTTCATTTTGTTTCCCTCTGCTACTTATTTATAATAAGCAGAAGAAGCATTGCATTTAACACAAAAGTTGTATGTCGAGATTGCACCGGAATTGCAGGGTTCTGCCCTGTGTACCCTGAGCCCAACTCATTGATTCCTACAATTTTGCAATGCGCTGATGATTGTTAGGACACAAATAATAATTTACGATACGAGGGACAAACCCAAGCTCATGTCCACTCCTATTTCGCTATGACGATAAATGATGCCCCGACTAAAATTTACAAAACGTTAACATTTGTTTAATTAATGTTTTGCAGTCTGCCATTGCAGATATTAATATAGTCTGATTCAGTATAAAATATGCATATGAGTGGTACATTCACTTTGCTCCTCTTACTGATGGCAACGTGGTTTTTGTTACATGAATTTTTAACCTGATTACAGAGCCTAGAGCATAAAAAACTGTACGGTGGTAAATGAGCTGCATAAATGTAACTCAACGTTTTGTCACATAATATATTCCGTAAAAACAGGATTTTACTCGACACAAACATGTTTAAATACGGAATTAAATTAAGCTACAGCTACAGTCAACAAAGAAAAACACAAATAAATCTAGATGGAAGTGAGGAGAACGGGAGCAACGGAAAATGCGAGGGTTTGTAGGTTTTCAAGGCATAGAAAATAGAGCTACACAGGCATGTTAAGGCAAGATTGAAGTGTGTTGATCATGAAAATAACAAGCGATCATCTGAACCGAAAACTTCATCACAGGCTTTTTCACTTTTTATTTTCTCTATTAGGTCTACAGAAGGTAGATACTGCATTTCACCCAAAAATTCAACATAGATATTTCGATGGAAATACACGTTTTGAGATCCACTGAACAAAAGAAGGCATCTTTAGGAAAAAACTTGTGTTTGTGTCTGTGTGTTTGCGTGTGCGTGCGTGTGTGTACGTGTGTGTGTGAGTGTGTGTCTGTGAACAGCCAAACTTGACCTTTAAGTTCAACATCTTCCAACGATACGACAGGATTTTCAAGCAAATCCCCCGACTCCAAACTATCCTCTAAATGGAAAAACTTTCGAAAAACTTTTATTGGTTCTAGCAATTTTGATTAAAATACCGTAGGTTCAAATTATTTTCATTACAAAGATAGTATACATGTTGAATTTTCTGGTAATACCCTCTGGATCCGGATAACTTTTACATAGAGATAGACTAAACATTACTGAACAAAACAAGTAGTAGATCTCTCTAAAGCACACAATTTGTCAATTTAATACCTTTTTATTTATCGAGTTAACCATTTTCCAAGTATTTCTTGTAATTGGTATCAATTTTCAAAGATTTATACTTTCCTCAAAAGGGAGGATGTTACTTTATTTTTTTATGTCCTAGCATGTCTTCTATTTCTTCAAATCGTTCTCATAGCTTAGATCCCGCTTGCTTTCTTCTAGTGTTCAGGCAGTGCTTCTTTTTGAGTTGTTTAAAATCAGCTCTTTTTATGTGGTGGTGTGTGTGCGTTTGTGTTTGTGTGTCTGTGTCTGTGTCTGTGTCTGTGTGTGTGTGTGTGTGTGTGTGTGTGTGTGTGTGTGTGTGTGTTCCTACTATTAAGAATACCCATCTGTTAAAAAATACCAAACATTACCAAAGTTCATAAAAGCGCATTTTGGTGTTAAGAGATTAATGAACACTAGAAACTTTGTATTTAAGTTCCTCTTATTTATTATAGCTCTGCAACTTTATGTCCTATAGGATTAAAGTGTATGCTTAGCTTCCTATAACACTGTAGTCGTAAGATCGACAACTTTTAGCTACATTGAAGTGAACCAAGCATTCAAGCGAAGCGTCAGTAAACTTAATTATCATTTTACTTTTTTATCATTTTTTGGGTTTTCATATGTTGGTAAATTCTTACTTTCAATTAATCTCACGGATGTAGCTATATTTTGGTATACGTTAATACAATTTTGTTTACTTCCTTAAATAACAGGATAATAAAACACTAAGATGAACTTTTGTTAACATGCTGGTAGGGAAAGCTTTAAACAAAATTCAGACACCAATAAATTTTAAATAAATAAAAAACTGTCTGATCTTTAATAATTATATTCTCACAAACTACTTAAGTAGAATTGACCTCTGCAGTTTATTTATATGGTAACGTTAAAGAAATCAATTACAAAACATTATATTAAAATAATATGATATGCTGCACTCACATATAGCACTACTCTAGCACTAATCATTCTTACAAATTCTTATTCTCTATCTTCTTTGTGTAGTCGAGATAAACATTTCCAGAAACTATCTAATTTTCTTGTAGGTACAAGGGGAATATGGGAATACAATAGCTTTCAGGGATAGTCAAAACTTTTAAAGGTTGGTTTCTAAACGAAGGCTTTAAACTGCCGTTCTCTTTGCACGGCCAATATATAAAAAAGTGAATAACGACCGCCCATTTGAGAAAAGTATATGTGTTGCAAAACTCACACACATAACAAGGAAAGTCTCCGAAATGGATCGCTCCACAAAAAGCTCATTTGGATATAAATTGCATGTTTTAACGAGCTCTACATTTTTTATAGTAAGATTTACTCTATCTCTTACGGTTTACCATTTATGCGAAAGTCATTCAGAGTAAACAGGAATACATGGGCTATAGCCAGAAAATTCAAAATATGATTTAATTTACCATAAAATAGCTTAAACATATGGCATCTTAATCAAAATCGTTAGAGGAATTTCAGAGAGAACCAAAATTTTCGAAAAAATTTCCATGTAATGGGTAGTTTAAGTTGGAAGAATTTTCTTCAGAATCTTCTTGTGGATTCTAAAGATACACACACATACACACACACACACACACACACACACACACACACACACACACAAGGATTTTTTCTTAAAAATTGCTTTCTTTTGGATTCAGGGGCCTCAAAACATATATTTCCGGTGAAATCTCGACATCGAATTTTTGGGTGGAATACAACCTTCCCCTGCTTAATGTACGTAGCAGAGAAAGTGAAAAATTGCAACATGTGGAGCAATTTTGAAAATAGTAAAGAACTGATAATTAAAACCACGGTAATTGATTTCAAAACATGGTTGAAATTCTGTTTTCTAAATTAAAATTTTAAGTGACTCGAACTGAAACTTTTGAATGTTATAAGTTTTAAAAATTTTTAAATTGCGTGAGCGTACACCAAGATTGCATTTAGTTGAACAAATGTTGTGCTATTTGTGCTATAAGGACAGGAATACCAGTGACAGATATTTTGATAATTGGTACCTTAATAAATATCCGCTCCAATATGTTAATTGTTTTTCTCTTCGTCTACCAGT
>CM060965.1:95083447-95158447 GCA_030765045.1 Tenodera sinensis
AAACAACACTACTGGAAAGCGCCATGTTACAGAAAAATTCTTCTGACCTAGGTTAGATACTTCTACGTCTTGCTTGGTCCAAAAAGCCCACCATTGCCATAACATACTTATGTGAGATATGTGTTATTGCTATTATTTCAAAGCATTCTGAACCTCCTTGCATTTATAAACTGCATATCTCAAGGTATCTGTTCATATTTTGCCGAGTACTTGTTCGAAATATAGTTGCTTTTAAAAGTCTGCATATAATTTATATTTAAAATAAATGATACTTAAAATAATGATACTTAAAATACGATTTTAATTATTATTATATTTATATCAATTAACAATGTTATTTAATTTACAATGACATATACAGGTGTCCCAAAATTAAACCGACAAACTTTGGGAGCTGTGAGTGAGTGAGTTGTATTTAAGGGCCCGTCGACAACTAGGTAATTAGGGTCCTTTGCGAGCTAAAAGATAACGTTATTTTAAACACTTTTGGTATGTAAAGTTTTTTGCTGCGGTGCTTCGTTTAAGCGCTAGACGAGTTAATGTCATTAACTTCTGCCTCCCACCTAGTTTCGGCAAAATCAACGATGCAAATTAGTATTGCATTTATCTTAGTAAGGCACACAATCTTAATCCAAGAAACAAACAGAGAACACAAAAACAAAACAAACATCCTGTTGTTTACAGTTAATCACAGCTTTATTATTCAAAGCAAATGTTGGAACGCATGCCATTGCGATTAATACAAAGAGTGCATCGGTGTGTCCTATTCTGCCGTACTCTCGTAAAGACACCAGCCATTTCTCTGGTTTAAAAAATGTGTCAGTCTAATTTTGTCTAATTCAGAGCTGACCAGTATGTACTCCAAACTTACACTTAGGATGTTTCCCTCTCATATTTCTTTTCCCAATCACAGGCGGATAGCCGAGGTCTATTACTGAATTGCAATATCGTTTCTATGCAACGTAAGAACTGGAAGTTTTTGATAATGTAAAACAAGTTTTTCTGCAATTAATATTCATCCAAAGTTAAGATTCTAAACCATTATTGAGCTCCACATATAAAATAGCTAATAATGGTCAATTCGGCAATTCAACTTTGGTGAAATGGAACACCGTTGTTCATTTTTTGTACGTTAAACGTGCAAAGAGAACGGAATCTCAAAGCTTTGAAAGATTTGACTATCGCTCAAAGCCTACTGTATTCCCATACTCACCTTGCACCTACAAGGAAATAAGCAATAAGATAATTTGTGCAATTGTTTATCTCAACACGAAGAAGATATAGGACTAAGAGTTTGTAAGAATGGTTAGTACGAGTAGAGAAAGTCATGTGAGTGCAACACATCAGACTTTTTGTGCTATACTGCGCTTGCTCACGCATACACGCGCACACAGGGTCTTTTCTCTGATATGCTTTTTCTTTATCTTTTTCTTTGTTTGTTTGCTTATTTATTTATTTATTTATTTTTTTATTTAGGGAACCTCAAAGTATGCATTCCCTGTGAGATATATGTAGGTATCGAACTTTTTTAATTGAATGTAATATATACCTTCTGTATTTATTGTGTGCGTGTAGAGAAAGCAAAACTGGAAAATAAATAAAGGTTTTCTCTAATGGTATTAGTCATCTACTAGGATGTACGTAATGGGTATAGCAGTGACCTTCACTTCACTAGTGCTATAAAATATAGTGAGATGGGAAGCTTGGCTGCACAAAAGCAGGTCCAGAGAAGGAGAGTGACAAATGAAACAATGTCTGTTCTGGCAACCATTGCAATAAATTCTCATGCCAGTGGACGAGAAATGAAAAGACGGATTGGGATCCCTGGAACGAGTATTCTATGCATTCTTCACAGGCATGATTACCATCCATATCACCTGTCGCTCTATCAACGGCTTCACGACGATGATTTTCAAATTTGATTTAGAATACTGCCACTGGGTTCTGGAGCATGGCCATGACTTTGAGTAAGATACTGTAGGTATACCGATAAAGCCACATATACAAATCATAAAAATGTAAACTTTCACAATATGCACTACCGGTCAACGAAAAACCCACACTGTCTTCGCCAATAGAGCATCAATGTAGTGTGGTCATGGGCCAACACATCATTGGCCCTTGTTTCATACATAGTACAGTTTACGGACGAATGAGACATTCCTTGCTTATACTGATGAAACACCTACCGCTGAATTTAGGTTAAACAATGTGGTTTTGGCACGCTGGATACTTTGCTGATAATGCCACCAAACCAACAATTCCCAAACCAATGGTTGGGTGAAGGCAGCCCTGTTCAGAGTTTTCCAGCGCAATCGCCCGACTTCACCGCGTTATATATGTTCTTTTCTCTGAGGAAATATTCAGAATGTGGTACATCAGCAGGTTCCGAGAACAGTTGAAAACGTGAAAGACCATATTATGAATACATGTGCTGCTGTAACACCAGAAACATTGACAGTTGATCGGTGATGTGGTTTACACAAAAGTGTTTCTTTGCAAATACTCGAACATGAACTGTAAAGTGCTGTGGGAAATCTAGTTGTACACCGGAAATGCAGTACATTTCTGTTTGTTTCTGAAGAGAAGTATAATGTTTGTTTTGTAGTATTATACATGCATTTATGTCATCACGTTATCATGTGCAACATTCTGATTTTTATGTATTAATTAAAACATATTCAGTAAAAGATGATAAACACATTCAGTAACATGTAAGTTATTATCATGACGTACAACCTTAACCGGTATTTTCCTCCTTCTGTTAGATCCTTCATCAGCCATTGATTATTTATTCTCACCGGTGACTTTCAACTTCGTTACATTATCTAGTGGGTATTACAAATCCCAGTAGAGTTAAACAAATCACGAAAAAGAAGAACCTTTGTTTTCCGTTTTTTTTTATGACTGAGAACAGCGTATTATTTTCAGTCAACTTGAAATCGTAAAATAAAAGCGTTCGTGGCGTTATGGCGCTCATTCAGTTGTAATTAACCACGAGTTGAACATCAGGACGTGCGGCTGCAGTGAATTTCCTCGTATTTCAAGCGTTAACTTCAAGCAACCATTTCAAGTAATTAATTTATCGCGATGCAACAAACACCTTTCATACCTGTGAAGGCTGTTTCTCAATATATATGTGATACCCATGGCAGCCGCCATCAGACGAAGTATTTCAGCTGACGACAATTGGGCGGTCAGAACAAAGATGACTATGAGAGTGGCAGAACAAATCGTTTCCAGATTGTTGGAAAAATTTCGACTACCGACTATTCACGAGAAGTTCGACAAAAGGAGAATTTCTGAAAAACCCGTGCTACGTTATTCTCGCCTATAAAAGCGAATGCGGTGGTTAGAAAGAGTCGTTAAGTGTTGAACGAGGCAGCAGTCAGCAGTTAGTTTTGATATATATATATTGAGAGAGAGAGAGAGAGAGAGAGAGAGAGAGAGAGAGAGAGAGAGAGAGCGTACAGTCAGCGTTGATAGACGAGATTTGAGTAACGTCAGAGACAGTTTTGCACATGCAATCGTCGCGTGGTCGTTATTTGGAGTGAGTGCATCGTCGGAGACGTTTGTGTGTACAGCCAAGACGTGTTAGCGTTTTGTGTCAAGGTTTAACTGGGCCGCCCTGTACATATATGATAGGCTTCGAATAAAATTAGCATCATTTCTAGCTATAGTCGAAACACTCATATGTTTGAACAACTTGGGTCAAGATTCGTTTTTTACGAATTTGGTTCAGTAGACTTCTGTGAACTCTGAGATTAATTCTGAGTATTTCAGGTGCTTCTGAAACCTTTAAAATACGGCTTCACTACAGTCAAAAGCAATAAACCGCAAATGAATGAATGAGCAACATTTCCCCTTCACAGAAGAAAATTATAAACACGCATTCCATTTGCTTTTTCTTGGGAGGAAGCAAGAAGACTAACAAGTTATTTCAATGGCGTAGATCATTAAAACTTGTCTCCCTTTCATTAAGACAGACGTGGCGGCGAGACGATCTTCATTTTCTTTTGGCATTATGGAAGATAGTTATTTACTTCTCTCCATCTCCTGTTCTTCGTCTTCCTCCAATCACGGTAACACCGGAAGTGTCGTTGCGTTTTTCTCTTCGGAGCTGCTCTGTCATCAACTCTGCTGCAGAAAATAAAGAAAGTAAAAGAGAAGAGCAGATAAACTTCACCTCTGACCTTTTACCGAGCTCTACTTTAGAAAACGTTCGTTAATCTGTGTTATTTGTTCTAAAGCTTAGCAGATTTCGGTGAACATTGCTTAAAAAGAGTAATGTATGGAGAATGGGAACATTAAAACGAGGATCGATATTTATCACAATAGAACAAGTGACAACATTTAACTTTCTAGGCTGCCAAATATCACACACAATGAAAATAGATGTAAATAAATAAAATAAGTTTAATAATATAATAGGAATATTAGAGCTTTGAAAAATAAAGCCTGAAAAGACTATAATGAAATTATGCAAGACGATGGCTGTTCCTACAATAAGTTTCGTATCCGAAATATGGGCACTCAGCTAGAATACCAGTTGCAGAAACGAGATTCCTCAGGCCAATAGCAGGATATCAAAGAAAAAGAAAAATAAAAATAAAAAAAGAACAACAACATAATACAGAAATAGAAATAATGCAACAATTAAATGTAGAGGAACTAAATAGAACAATAGTGAAATATAGAACAAACTGGAAAGAACATCTGATGCCTGAAAATGGAATACCAAAAGCAGCATACAACTTTTCACAACGAGAAAGAAAAAACTTGGGAAGACCTAGGAAAAGATTGAAACAGCAGGAATTTGGAGCCGGAACAGACCAAAAGAAAGTCCAAACCGTGTTGAAGAAGTTATTCATCATTGATTGGAAAATTCTCGTACTGCACACCACATTTTAAAAGATCTGATGCACTCAAGTGAATTTCTCTCCTCATTAAAAACTATTCTTAAAACGCTTATTATTTCCCTATCTACTTCATATTTATCCAGATAAACATTTGCAGTAATGGTTTTACTCTACATATATTTTCCCTGTAAATGCAATGCAATCTTTCAAAAGCTGGTCGTCACGAGAGAGCTTTGAAATTCCGTTTCTTTTGCATGGGTAGGGCATTAAGGAAAACGACTTCCTATTTGAGAAAAGTGTACGGATTTTAAAATTCAAACCAATAACAAGGAATATATCGAAAATGGTTATGTACATAAAAAACTTTGACATAAATTCTGTGCTTTAAGGAGATCAGCATTTCTTGTGCGGTAAGATCTCTTACAGTTTACAGTTACGCAAAAGTAATCCAGAATGAAGAGGACCTCAGAGACTATCCTCAGAAAATTCAAGCTATATACTTCATTGGTCATGAAACTATTTTAAACGTGTGGTATCTTAATAAAAATTGTTACTCGTTTTTAAAAACTTAAAAGTTGTAGAACAGACCTGGGCAATTGCGCTGTTGACATCCCTTAATGACCACACTCCAAGAAATTGTGAACCTATCCCTCAACCTTCTTCTGTTGCTAATGATTAGTACACAATAGAGGGGGTGCCCTATGTATTATCTTAGCGAAAAAACTGCTGTTGCTAAGTTGGTTACTGTTGTGCATTCAGTGTTGTCAAAGATCATGATTGTTGAGTTACACCTAAGAGGACCGAAGTAAAAAACGTGACAACACCGTCCACGCGACCAGTTGGCACTGTAAAAGACAGTGAGATGAGGAAGGCCGTTTTAAGGCATGGTCAATACTATAACTGATGTTAAGCAGGTAAGCAGAAACAAAAAAAAAAAAAAAAAAAAAAAAAAAAAAAAAAAAAAAAAAAAAAAAAAAAAAAAAAAAAGGAAAAGAAAAAGGCCCAACTATTCCGCTAGTTCCCCAGCCTTGGTGAAAAGTGTATGTGCGTGGTATAAAAAATCTGATGTGTTGCACTCAATGACTTTCTCTACTCTTGTACTAACTATTCTTACTAACTCATATTCCTATATCTTTCTCATGTTAGTTGAGATAAAACATTTGTAGAAATTGTCTTATGCTTATTTCCTTGTAGTTGCAAGGAGAATATCAGAATCAGTAGGCTTTGAGCGATAGTCAAATCTTTGGAAGCTTTGAGACCCGATTCTCTTTGCACGCTTAACATATATAAAAAGAACACGATGTTCATTCCACGAAAGTTTTAAACTTTCCGAAACTGACAGAAATAATGAGGAATATCTCCGAAAGTCATTCAGACATAAATTGTGTGTTTTAGCGATATCATTTTTTGTGTGGTAAGATTTTGTCTATTACTTGCAGTTTACGAGTAATTCAAAAGTCATTCAGAGTAAATAGGACTGCATAGGCAATAGCCAGAAAATTCAAAATATACATTTCATTTGCCATACAAATATCTAATACATATAGCATTTTAATCAAAATCGTTAGAGCCATTTTCAAGAAAATCGAAAGATTCGAAAAAATTTCTATGTAAAGTTTAGTTTAGGGTAGGGTTATTTTCTTCAAAATCTTAGTGTCGCATCCTTGAAAGACATTGAGCTTAAATACGAACTTTGGTTTTTAACTGACTTTTCGTTTTTGAGTTATGCTGTCCACAGACTGACAGACAGACAGAGACACAGACGGACCTTTTTCTAAGAACGTTTTTTTATTCAGGGGGCCCTAAAACATATTTCCGGTGCAATTTCGGCATCAAAATTTTAAGTGGAATACAATAGTTCCTCTACTTACCAGTAGAGAAAGTAAAAATATTTCATCGTACATCTTGCGAAAACTGCATTAAAGTGTTTTCACGAGGTAACAAGCACTTGCCATAGAAAGAAGAAACGAGAAAAGAAAAACAATAATGGTGATAATGGTGACGATAATAACAACAATATAATAATAATAATAATAATAATAATAATAATAATAATAATAATAATAATAATAATAATAATAATAATAATAATAATAATAATAATAATAATAATAATAATAATAATAATAATAATAATAATAATAATAATAATAATAATAATAATAATAATAATAATAATAATAATAATAATAATAATAATAATAATAATAATAATAATAATAATAATAGCAACAGTAACAACAACAATAATAAAGTGAATTACCACTTCCCTTTGAATTAAACAAAATTATTTCGTTGTTTAACGACGCTGTCAATTGCCGGGATTACATCAGCGTCGTTTGTTTGCCGGAATTTTGTCCTGCAGGAGTTCTTGTACATGCCAGTAAATCTGACATGAAGCTGTCGTTTTTAAGCGCACTTAAAAACCTTCGGCTGAGGCGGATTTGAACCCGCGGCCTTGCGATCAGTAAGCCAGCGTCTGAGCCAGCTAGACCGACTCTTCCGTTTTGGGAAAGTATAGGTATTGGAAAGCTCACACAAATAAATAGGAATATCTCCAAAATGTTTCACTCCACAAAAACATTCATTTGGACATAAATTATGTAAGATCTACATTGCACTCACATGCAATCACTAGGTCGAGTTGTGATAACTGTACGTGTGGTGGCGTCAGGTATTCTGAAAGTACTTTCTTTACATATTTTTTCATCAAAACAGTCGAAACAATTTATAGTTAATCACATTTTATACCTTTTGGATATACAACGTATGGACAGGACGTTTGTCGAGTCCGCTGGTTATTCTACGAGATATCATCTTAGTTACCCAGACGAGAGAAACCACAAAACGATTTCACATTCTCTCTCTCTCTCTCTCTCTCTCTCTCTCTCTCTCTGTGGCCCACGTGACACAATGCAGGATATCGAATACGGTAACAACCTATCTTAGCACCATAACTAAGCATTAACGAGTAAAGTCGGTGAAAATGTGGACAATTTTTTACTTTGCCATAATTTTCCTTGCCACATAAAATGCAACGTTCATAGCAATTTCGAATATTATGCTATAAGCTGTGCTCTGCTAAACGTATGTAAAAACCGAAAAAGCCGAGAAATATATGTATGTGTATATCAGAGAAAGAAAAAAGTGCGAATATGAGAGTTGTGAGACCAACAGAAGAAACAGGAGTGCGAAGCTGGGGCTTTCAAAAGTACCTAAACAAAAAACAACAATATTTTAGCAACATTTTAATCAAAATCGTTAGAGCCATTTTCAAGAAAATCAAAATTTTCGAAAAATTTTCCATGTAAAGGGTAGTTTAGGGTAGGGCTACTTTCTTCAAAATCTTCGTGTCGCATCCTTGAAAGACATTAAACTTAAATACCAACTTTGGTAATTATTATTTATTTATGCCAACAAACTTACTGTTGGTGTTTTTAAACACACAAGCCGTGTGTGGACATATTACCATGTGAAGGTTATTTAATCCTGGGATATAAAGTGCTTGCAATAGTAAGTCACCATTGGGGTAATTGTCTCTGATGTGAGACTGCCTTTGTGGTTTACCAGGAGAAATACGAACTGGCTTGAGAATTTAATGCCATTCTGGCAGTTTGTCACAATAGCTCAGTGGTTAGAGCGTCCGCCGGGCAAGCGGAAGGTCTGTGGTTCAAATCCCAGTTGTGGCATTGAATTTTTAAGTTCCGGTTCTACCTCTTAAACCAACTTTGGTTTTTAACCGACTTTTCGTTTTTGAGTTATGCTGTATACAGACACACACACGGACCTTTTTCTAAACATGCTTTTTTTGGATTCAGGGGGTCTCAAAACATATATTTTCGGTGAAATCTCGACATCGAATTTTTGGGTGGAATACAATACTTCCTCTACTTACCAGCAGAGAATACCTAGACATACTTTGCAAACCTTAAAGCACCTTCGTTTTAGTTTAAATTTGTTTGCATATAAGGAACCTAAGTATACTTAGGTTGTATACTTTTTGCTTATTAAATAAAATGGACAGTTTCCTGAAGGAAGTTTTTTCTTAATTGCTTATCTACTGATTTTGACTGGGCATAGAAGGGATTTGTTTCACCACTAACAAAGCTCACAAATAAATATATTTTTAAGAAAAAAATAATTACTCCAGCAATTTTTCTCTACAGGAATTTGATATGATTCAAAGAAAATGTACACTAAAATTCAAGTCCATATCTTTAATACTCAATGAAAAATGGCTTTACGGTCTAAGCTGTCAGATTAGGCTATGTTGGTGCATTATTTAAATTCTTGAAAAGTCGGGATGCTATAACAAGCATGGTAATTGCAAACTACAGTGTTTAATAGTTCTGCCAACTTTCAAGTAGATAGCTGCAGTACAAATCTCTGGCTAGTGTATTGTTGCTGGCCATGTTGACCCACGTGTGCTTTTAACAGCAATGAAGCTAGTGATGACACCACAAGCTTCGCGACGTGGGAAGTGCCTGTGATGACCAGATTAGCAGACACCCTCGAACCTCCCATAACTAAGATTAAATTTAAATTATTAATTCATAACTGTACGTTTATAATGTGCGTTTACTCTAAAGGAGTACGGGGAAGCGTATTTTTTATCATTATCGCTTTCTGGTACCAAAGAAAATAAGTTTTGGCCTAATAGAGCACACGGTCATTGTTCAAAGGCATTGTTAGTTGTTACACTGAGTATTGCCATTGTCAAATGGGGGGGGGGGGGGGAGGGGGCTGTAATGTGAATGGCTTCCTTATGCCCTGTTCATACCTAGCTACTAATCACTGTGTTTCCATGGGATTGAATTGCGGATTGAATTGCATGGAAATGCGGATTCATATCTCGAACTGAATCTTGGATCCGATCCTCTTAGAAGTTAGATCAGATCGAATTTTGGCTGCTTGGAAAGACCTACCGGGTTTAAACCAATTAATTTGAGGTCTCAAAGATGCTAACTGTACTGTATACGCTACATGCCCGTCAGTTGGGTTCACCAACATAAACCAAGTGACCAGCATAAAAGCTTGAGTTACTTATGGTTCAGCAATGCGTATCCAAATCAATCTCAGTAGGGATTGAATTCAACATGGAAGAACAGAAAGAATTGAGAATGGGATTGGACTCAAAACAAATTTCAATTCCTCATGAGCGCGTAGTGAGTATTTATGTTGGTTAATAATACCTACTTAGCAAATAGTTGAGGTGCTTAATCTTCAATCAGAAGTTAGTTATCTTAAGCTGACAGTGACGCCGGCAACACTAAAAATGTGATTTTCAAAACTTGCATTAAAAGAGGTATTTCAAGGAATATGATAGAAGCTAGGTTAGGTGCGTTAACTATTTTGAGCATAGGCAACTACACAGCTTAAACGGTATATCACAAAAACTGAGGTTATACACTCTCATACTCTTGCCCAATCATAAGAATACCTTAGGAGCAGCTGATGGTAAACAGCAATGTAAATTGGTACACAAATTTCAGCAAAACAAAGCAGTGACTACGTATTAAGCTCCATGAATGACTTGCAATATGGCTAACATAAGTTTTAGATCTGCAAACAATTAAATGGCTATCATGGAGCAAAACTGCCTCTTACTACTCCTCTCCACATTTATGCTCTTGGGAATTTATGTAGTACTTTGGACCCGAATTAAAAGAGCGATAAAAATGAAAGAAGCACTTAAGCTCTAATGAAATACAATTAGATTTATTGTGACTCTCCTAGACAAGATGTAAACGATTAAAATAACATACTAAAATTTCAGTTTTATGTATATTGCCATCACAGTGCCAATAAAATACATTATTGCACACAAGCAAATCCATAAGTGAACACTGGAGTGCGAGACACGCAGAAACAATTTCTTACATAGAACTCTTCAAAACTGTGATATTTTCAAAGCCCATTCGGCGAAGTAGAAACAGGTGAGCGATCCATAGGAACAGCCATACCAATTATAGAAGTTGGGACATCGAAAGAATTTGTGCTACAGACACCAAATTTTGCTGTATTAGGCAGAGACTCCACAGAAAGATCGTACGACTTGTTGTTCATCTGTGCGCAAGCAGTTCATGGAAATCGATCTTGAAGATAAGGAAGCTTCCGAACTTCCCGGGCGGACGAGTCACCTACGTTTTCAGTCAGTTCCAGCGATTAATTACGAAGTTCCGGAGCAGGACTGTCGATTCCTGTTTGATTCGTAACTCCCATGGCAACAGTTCCATTCAGTATTCAGTGCATATGTCCAACGCCAATAGAGCCTATGGAAGTCGACGAGCAAACTAATGATAAAGAACTAAAAGGCATTTCCATATCCATGAACAGCCTCGCAGTAAACCCAAATAATACCTCCAATAACTGTACTCAGTACTGTTTACACTTCCACTGCTGATCTCTGTGGTCAAAGCCTCAGATAGCCTACATAGCCTACATAGTTCGTCCAAACTAACAAAGAAAACTCGCCTTCAGTACAAGAGACCTCAATAGACTTCAACTTCTACCTCTGACTTCCATCGCCCCCTGAGGACGACGATGATAGTGCTGATAATCCGGAGCCATTTTGTACACATATACACACAATACACATATTTACAAGAGTTGCACTTCACAGTGTCAAAAAAGTTACAATAAAGCGAATTGTATTTTATTAGCGCTTAGTGTAATTACCTTAGAACTATTGTTTGAAGTTTATGTCACTTTTAGAACCTGGAACCCGTGCATCCACTCTTTTAGGCTATGTTCTTTTATGGGAAAATAATGACGTAATAACCTCCAAACTTGACCATCTGTGCTGCTGCGCATACGCGATGAGGAATGCAAGAAGCGAAACAAGAAGCTAAATTCGCTCAATTGGCGATGTTTTGATTTGGTTTTGTTCTTCTCCTTGTTCCCTTCCCGCTCGTGTAAATGGAGGTACTGAAGCACTGAGTTGTTCAGGCGTATGCAATTTGTGATAATAATATCCATAATAAAAGCGTTTCTTCGCGATTCTGTATCATTGGAGTTTAGCTACGAAGATCCAAGGGCTATGTCCCGTTGTTGTTTCACAGTTGTGGGCGAAGGTCAAATTGCTTTACTCCTCTTCTTAAGAAAAGCATCCCTCAGCTACACTTTGCGGTTTAGGACGTTCAGTTCCTCATTTACTCTAAATTAGTCGTTGGCGATGTTTGTTAGTGGTACGTTGGCATGCCTGCACCAGCATTTGCCAAACGCACGGACAGTTGGAGGGTGGCATCTGTAGGGAAACTGGGAAATCATTTTGGGACCGCAGTATTACACTTTATCCCGATCCTTGATAGAGCATTCCAAGAATAACTATTCTAAGATTTATTGTAAATTCGTACAACTGTTCCTTAGTGAAATTATATGTAGGAGATTTTAGAGCCTATTTGCGCCAGCAGCTGCTGAGTTAGATTTTCGCGTTATAAGCCATGTTAAACTATTGCAAAATTTAACGGTGTAATACGTTTCCGTTCTTGATTTTGTCATACCATTTCATCATAGAAAACACTACATTCTCTCTCCTGTTTGAATGTTTCTCTACATTTTCTTTCCAGCCGATGCTAATTTGTCACTGTGTGTTCATACATTTTTTGTTGATTTCATTAGACCATGTTTTCACTTATCCAAAATGCCTTATCATTTGAAACAGGGAAGTATGAAATGTTTTAGTGAGGTTAGATGCATTTGATATGAACTCCACGTGTAATACGGCACACGTTCAGGCGATGATTCCATTAACCCCAAACGCTCTCAGGCACGTATTTAGTGACGTTCCTGATGGTTGCGGTAATGCCCCTTCTGAATTCCGGCAATGTACTGGAAGAGCAGGCACGTAAATACTATCTTGGCGTAACCCCAACAGGAAGAATTCGCACACTGTGAAATCTGAAGAACGAGGTGCCAACCTGGAGAAGCGACTTATCAACTGAATTATTATGGAAAACTGATTATTATGGTCCAAAAATCAAACAAAATGCATTCTTAGAGAGAGTGTGTGTAAGAGAGAGAGACAGAGAGAGAGAGAGAGTGTGTGTATGTGTGTGTGAGTGTGAGTGTCGAAACCTAATAGTCCGTTAAATCCCAAATGTGCTATTTAGGTTTAGCATCTTTCGAGGGTGTGATAAGAACATTTTTGATTAAATCCACTCAATCCAACTATCTTTGTATGGAAAAAGCATCCACTATCTCTCTCCCTCCCTCTTTCTCTCTCTATCTCACCATTATGAAAATGCTTTTTTTTTATTCAGGGAGTCTCAAAAAGAGTATTACCGACGATGTAATCTGGATATTGAATTTTTGGATGAAACACAGCATTTCCTTTAGAGAAAGTAAACATGTTCAAACATTACCTTGGGTGCATTGAGCAATAATGGCTTTCTTTTATGCCATATTATCCAAAAAGCAATGGGATGTGGTGGAAAATTGAATCAAAATTACAGCCTTTGAAATACTTTACTATATGCGACTTTTGTGAACGTGCTCTCTATGCCTCTTGTTGGGAGAACTCCGTAAAGCGCACTTTGACCTTTGCTTCCACGAGTAAGAAAGCTGGGAATTTCACAATGCCTTTATGCTTTACTGCTGGGGAGTGTGCCGACAGGGTCGGGGAGGGTCAAGCGAAAGTCGTGAAGTGGAGTAATCAGTGGCGTCACACCTCCGTCATGTAGCTCTTAGAAATTATATCTTTCCTAAGTCATGAATCAAAGAAGCACAAGTGGACATTACAACACATTTGTGTCTTGATGACGTCACATTCTACTTATATGAATCTGCATTGCTTGGTCTTTAACTTCACCGGTGTAACGCATGATCTTACGAGTGTATTTTTTAATTTTTTTTTTCTAAAGATAAGGGTACCTTCTGATAATGAAATAGAGGATAATGAAACACCAGATGAAGCAGGGAAGCCACAAAGTAACTATCAATTTAACCTCCTATTCTTGTTCCACATAATGCTAAGCTGTATGTTAAGAAAACCTGGAAAATGGAAATCTGAAGATAATCAGAACAGCAAGTTGTATGAAGTAAAATCTCACATGTACTTTCCAAGTACCTATAAAGTTCTGAACAGCATCAAAATGTGTTGGCAACAGATTAAGGACTAGGCACAGCAAATTAGCTCACGACTGTGTAATTACCAGACAGTGAAACACACTATAAACCATCGATGTCCAACGTTTGTGAAAGAGGGGAGATTGGATTTACCTCCTGCCACTATACGCGGATTTTGCCACTCTTTAACATTGAGACGTGCATTTTGTTGCTGTGGCGGGTTGGTTACACGCACGTTGCGTTTGATTTATGAAAGCACTTAAAATCTGTTCATTAGTGATTTTTTGGTACTGCTTACGTTTAAGAAGTCCATATTTGGCGAAAAAGTCGAAGTGCACAGCCTTAGAAAATATACCAAGTGATCGTCGCGTAACCTATTGTGATATACACTTTTAGTATAGTTCAATTTGCAGAAACTCCGTTCGGAAACATGTAAAGTTATACTCACTCTTATACAAACTATTCTTGCAAACGCATGTTTGTTTGTCTACTTCATTCTAATCGATATATGTAAGCATTTTCAGAAAGTACCTTCTTGCTAATTTTCTTGTAGGTGCAAGGGGAATATGGGAATACAGTAGGCTTTAAGCGATAGTGAAATGTTTTAAGAGCTGGTTGCCTTTGAAATTCCGCTCTCTTTGCAAGGCCAAGGGATAATGCACATATGACATATTCCTATTTGAGAAAAGTATAAGCATTGGCAAATTCATACAAATAATAAAAGAAATGAGTAGTCGGAAGCTTTCACGGCCGGAGTTACAATTAAAGCTAGAGATTTTAGAGGGCTTAAAAATCGTGGTCTGCTGGAGTTTAGAGGTCCAGACATTTCGTCCACACCTGCGTTTTGCCCTGGTGCCGGTACAAGAGGTCCGGCTTACAGGCTATAAATTTACATTTATTTACATTTTTTTACAAGGTTATAGTTTCGGGTTTCACCAAAACCCAAACGGTGACCATCTTTCTGTCACCGAGAATAGTTTTTGTTTGTGTTTTGGCGAGTTCCAATCGGTTTTTATTCTTTCCTTTATGTGCATATAATCTATATAAACATACACGCACGCGTTAACCCCCCCCCCCACACACGCACACATACACACACACACACACACATACACACACACACCTTCACTGGGCACACCAGAAATATGCGTCCCAGTCGCGCACTGCACTATTTACACTTCACTTACAATATTTGCATATTCTCGCTGTTTTCCTGCGCGGGCAGGGTGTAGCTCCCGGGTGTTTTCCGAGGCGAGGGCCTCTGCCATAACGTGTGTGTGGCCTAAGACCGAGGTTGCATGGACGCGCATTAGTCGGCGAGCCTTGCCGCGTCTAGAACATTTTTACTCTAGTATGTTTGCGGTGCTTCGGCTCGCCTTTACCAATGCTGGCGATCACGTAGATTTCGTGGTTCCTAATGCGAGTCCATATTGCCCTTGCTCTTTTTTCTATAGCCTCTGGGATGGACCGGATCTGGGTTTCGAGGTGAAGAGTTTGGTTAGTAGTAAAGAGTGCAGCAGAGAGGATTTTTTCTAAGGGAGAGGTCTTGGAGGGCTTGAATTTGTTTGAGGGCGTTTTGGAGGCATTTGCCCAGGTCACGCATGCGTACAGGACCACCGAGAGTATAACTGACCTATATAAAATCAGCTTGGATTTAAGTTGTAGCTGTTTACTTTAACCGCTGTCTGCCTTTGTTGGCGGTATTTTTTATGTGGGTGGACCAGCACATCGTGAGGTCCATGGTGACGCCGAGGTATTTGACATGCTGGCGACAGTACAATACTTGACCACCGATCAAAATGTATTAGCTGGCATTTATTAGGATTAATTTTGATTTTCCAATCATGGAGCCATGAGAGGAAGTTGTTTGTGTATCTTTGCATTTCTGCAAGGCCGAAACGATTTTTGTGGTGCTTGTATATTGCAGAGTCGTCTGCATACATGGCGACCTTGCATCTGGCGTCCACTGGGAAATCATTTGTAAACAGTATGTATAGGAACGGTGACATGATTGCCCCTTGTGGGACGCCAGCCTGCATCACTCTCTCCCGAGAGGAGGAGTGGCCCACTTGGACGTAGAGTCAACAGCTGGAGGTGCGTATTTATATCTAGGCCGCTCACAGGGGATTGGCATGGCCAAATAAACGATTTTACTTACTTACTGCTCTGGTTGCTGAATAGTTTACGTGATTTCTCTGCATTAGTGCTTCTTTTTATGCTCAAGTATTGGATGCCAGATTTTGTTCAGTTTTAGAGCTTCTTCCTTTCTGTTAAAATGATTGGGGTGTTTGTAAAATTGTTACAAGATTCCGTGTTCCTACGGTGCAGTGTACATAGGTACCACCCAAAGCAGCGTCAACACCCGACTCACAGAACACAAGAGATGCTGCCGGCTGGCATGGCAACATCGTGTAGTGCTTGGAATAAACGACGTGGCAACGTTGCTAGGTGCAAAGGTTGCCTCACGCTGAATTAATCTACAACTGCATTGTGTTCTGTTTGATGTCCATTAATTACATTATTCATTGGCATACAGATCTTGCAACAATGCATTTTATGGCTTTTAGAACCGCATTTTACACTATTAAACGCTTATATATTTTAACATGGTAATGTCTGCGAAATTTATAGGATGCCTTTGAATGTGAATATTTAAACGGGGAATGTTAATTTTGGGAGGAATGATTGACAATTTAAGGTAGGTGTGTTAACTGCTTTATTTTCAGCTTTTTAAATTAATATCTGATAAAGCAGTCAGTTGTAAAATTGCAATCTTACTACAGCATTCATAAGGCGGCGAGAAAAGTTACAACGCTATGCGGAATAGAAATACCTAAAGGAGGAGATTTATCAGAAATATATTCCATTAGTTTGTACTATTTTATATTTGGCATGGTTGAGTAAATAATGTAGTTTCCATTAAGAAAGAAAAAAGAAGCAGGGGAATGAAAAAAAGGACTGTTAAATGGGATGCAAATTAATGTTAGCCCACTAGTGTTGAACAGAGCAAACACGCCTTAGCCATTTCTACTATAGGGAACCTACGAACCGTGTCTCACTAATTAACTTACATCTGTAAGCCTAGCACCCAACACTTGAATCACTTGTACTTCTAGAAAATGAAAAAATTTAAAAAATTAAATTATTTTGTTATTTAACGACGCTGTCAATTGCCAGGATCACATCAGCGTCGCCGGTGTGCTGGAATTTTGTCCCGCAGTAGTTCTTTTACATGCCAGTAAATCTACTGACATGGAGCTGTCGTTTTTAAGCACACTTGAAAACCATCGGTCTGGGCCGGGTTTGAACCCGCGACCTTGGGATCAGTAGGCCAGCGCCTAACCGAGCCACCCAGACCGACCTTGTACTTCTAGTCCACAACTGAATAGAAACAGCATGCGAACATATTTTCTGCAGGTACACTGAGGTTGAATTTGCAATGTTTGCCTGTTAATGTAAAGGATTGCCGAAATATTGCTTTTCTAACTGCGAAGTGACTCCATGGCTGCCATGTCTTCTGAACAGCAATTGAAACATATGACTAATTTAATTCTCATACCATCTATGTAACTATGCCTGAGAATTAGATGATCCTTCGCGCAGGTCTCAATGAAGTTGGGTATTTACTTTTGTGAAAGGTAGTACAATGGGCGTCAATCACACAGGTGTATGGCAAGTCTTGCATGAGGAGCTTCTCTAGCCCTTCCATCTACAAAAGATGCAAGCCGTAACTCCGGAGGATTGTGATTTACGCTTGCAGTCACATACGATATGGACATGCAAAACCCCATGCCACTGTTCAGAGGAGCCGGCAACAGCAGTTTATAGTGAACCTATGGGCTGTTATTGTTTCTGATCTCCTCATAGGGCCATACCGCCTTCCTCAACTACTGCGTGGCAACACTTATAAAACATCTCTGAAGGATTGCCAGCCCTTTTGAAAGAAGTGCCGCTTGATGCTCGCGCTCAACACGACGGAGCTCTTGCTCATTATGCTATAAACGTACGGAAGCATCTCAATCGAGTCTTCCCCAACCGTTGGATTGGAAGAGGCAGTCCTACTTTGCCCTGGTCACCCAATTTGCCGGATCCCAACCCCACGGATTCTGTTTTTTCAGGGGTCATGTTCGGACAATGATGTATTCATCATTAATTGATTCTGAAGAGACACCGTTTACCCACATTATTGCAGCCAGTGATGAGATTCGTAACGCACCAGGAATACTTAAGGGTACGCGAATAATTTCTGCGTCGATGTCGCCTATGCATTGATGTTGGAGGTGACCATTTTGAGCAGTTCCTTTGAAATCTGTGCCTACTCATAATTTGTTTACTTATCTTTGTTCTCCTTGTATCTACCCATTGTATTTTAATGTTAATATCAATTCAACTTATGTTTGTAATCATTCAGCCAAATGTAGCTCTTTCAAATGCTTAACTATTTATTTACTTGTTTGTAAGATGTTAGTTAAGCTCGAACCATCTGTTTAAGTACTGAAACCGTTTCTTGTATAAGCTCTCTAAAACATGTACATTAAAATACAATGAAACAGAGGCAAGAAGAGATGTGTTTCACTTGTTTCTTAAGTTACAAACAGGGTGGTGAAAGTCACATTGGAGAACTGGAAGCAGGAACATAGTTTCGGGCCTCCCCAATTTGAGCGCTTTTTGTTGCCAAATATTAACATGGAGCCTTCATTTCTTATGGTTATATGTGCTGCGGTTACAAAAGAACAACGAGTATTTTTCCGAGCAGACGAAGTAAGATGATATAACTGGCTAAATTTTGTGGAAAACCGAAGTTACCGAGCAGTGATTATTTTCAGTGTTATTTTTAAGCCTAAAGTGTTACAAAATGAAATACCTTAAATTATTAATGCAATTTAAAGTGTCATTTAAAAGCAAACAGTTGCATTTCCAAGACCATCGCCGTGAGAATAGCAAAGAATCTTTAAACAATGACTGCAGCTAAGTCATTTTGCAATCGGAGCAAAAATAAAGGAAAAACTATACGTCAATTGATTCCTCTACAGCCATACGCCCTGAGATACGACCCAGCTTCGACAGCCTCATATTTGATCTACCGACTGAGATACGACCCAGCTTCGACAACCTCAGTACATTTGCATTTTTCAGTCTTCTATTTAGGTAATGAAATACCAAGTAATAATTAAACGAAGTTGAAATAGCTTAAGCACTGGTTAAATGAAAAATTACAACACGACACAAATGTTCAATGCAAATCAAGTTAAATACGCATGTGCTTACGAAAGAAAGGAAGAAAGTGAAAGAAAAAAGAACAAAATAGTTGCTACCACTGGGATTTGAACCCGAGCTCTTAATGCATCGTCATTCTGGCAACATATTCATTAAATGCTAAATACTCAGGCTACGAGAGCTGTCCACTTGTTTTGTCATCGTAAGTTACAGCTGCAGTTGATGTGAACAGTGGCGTGCATATCCCCAAACAGTTTTAGGACACAGTTCTGTAATTTGTAATTCTAGACCATAGGCCTCCTATCTCAAATTGATTGTCTATGAACCTTCTATTATCATACGCACAGAGATATACAGATACTCTGATCACCCGGTCGCTGCGCCTTCCAGCTGCAGCCAAGGCCACGGGGGAGTGTAGGTTGGCGGTGACAGGGGCCAACACGCCGACTCCCCCAACCGTAAGGCCACTGCATGACCTTTTAAAGACGCCACCTTTCTATCAGGATACCTCCTCAATTGACCTAAGGAGTCTGAGTGCACCCCGTACAGCCGGCTCCAAAAGTTTTCCAATGGACGAGAGGGTGTGGGGGAAAGAGACGAAACATTTTCTTATGAATTAGTTGCGGCTCGTCTGCCGGTCAGTTATTTATTTATGTGTTTATTCCTTTATATGTAGTCAGCGGGGACGAAAACAAGAAGGTAAATAATCAAGTTTATTCAATAATAAAAAACAAAACAGCTTTTCTGGACGTATTAAGGTAATATTGCTTTTTTGTGGTAGCATTAAACGCGTTTAAGAAATATGATTAAACAATTCCTTAAACAAATATTATGTATATGATGTATTCCTCATTAATAATAATAATAATAATAATAATAATGATAATGATAATGATAATGATAATGATAATGATAATGATAATGATGACAAGAATGACAAGAATGACAAGAATGACAAGAATGATAAGAATGATAAGAATGATAAGAATGATAAGAATGATAATAATGATAGGTAATTGTTAGGTTTCCTTTGAAGTTCTGTTTTCCTACTGCTTCTGACAAATAGCCATTCAAAGTTTTACACTTCGACGTGAAATGTTAGGTCAAATACACGATTTCATGTTCGCTGAATAAAAACAATTCGTAAATTTTACAGCGCACATGCGTGTGTCTCCATGAGTAGCTTCAATAAAAAACGTGCTATATTAAAATTATTTAAAGGTTTTAAATTTCATTTCATTATATAGTGATGCGATACCAGTAATGCAGAATATTAGGTTTCTATCCTGCCTGCGATTTCGTTCTGGATTTATATAATGTTGTTTTCTTTACAGTGAGATTACTTTCTTAGGACAAAGTTTTATTATTTTGTTGTTTAACGACGCTGTCAAGTGCCAGGATCACAACAGCGTCACCGGTGTGCCGGAATTTTGTCCCGCAGGAGTTCTTTAACATGCCAGTAAATCTACTGACATGGAGCTGTCGTTTTTAAGCACACTTAAAAACCATCGGTCTGGGCCGGATTTGAACCCGCGACCTTAGGATCAGTAGGCCAGCGTCTAACCAACTGAGCCACCCAGACCGACTTCTTACGACCAAGGGTGGGTGTTGTAGGATAAGGGCGCTCAACTTCATAGTTATCAGCGCCCTTAAAAACAGTTCATGGCAATAGTCAGAATAAATTTCAATAAAACATAAAATTACTACGAAAGAAACAAAATATATAAATATACAAAACAGTAGCAAAAGTCAAATTGAAACAAAGCTAGTTCCTTACAAAGCTCACTTGCATGTCCAAAGCGCTGACACTTAAAACATCTGAGCGGGTTCGGGATGAAAGGCCTAACTTGGATGGATTCATACCCTGCCATTTCCTTTGAGGGAGATCCACCCGATCAAAGGTGAGGAATAGGGCACGAGTAAGCTTTAATTCACCACCTTCCTTACGCAAACCCACTAAAGTCAGTGCCGCCTTGTTCTAAAAGATTTTCTTTAAACTCCTCATTGGTTAAGTCGCTCAAAGCACAGGTATTTATGACACCACGCGAGAAGCGAACATAAAGATCAACGGACAGACATCAAACGCGATATTCATGCAAGCAGGAACACCTCAAGGAAGTGTCATATCTGGAATTTTATATATACTGTATACCTCCGACACCCCACGGCCAATTCACCCTTCCGTTCAACTAGCCCAATATGCTGATGATACCGCATATTGGAGCACACATACTCAATTACTAGCTACAAAAAATAAATTAAAACAACAATTAAAAATATTCCTCAAGTGGACCAGAAAATGGAGAATTACAATAAACGTGCAAAAAACACAGGCAATAATCTTTAGTAAAAAAGTAAAAGAAAAACACAAAAGTGCAACAATAAATTTCAACAATCAAGACATCAAATGCCAAAAAGCCATTAAATATCTAGGTATCAAAATTCACCGCACCCTTGCAATAAAACCACATTATCATGAAGTATTGAAAAAGACTCGACCAATACTTGGAACTATCACTTATCTTGCCAAACTCAACAAGCGAAGCCTCTCACCACAAATCCTCCGTCATCTCTACATAGCCCTTATTCGCCCCAACTTAACCTACGCAGCAGTAGCCACCATGCCCCTCATCACACCTGAATCTATGGAAAAAATTCAAACCTTCGAAAGAAAATGTCTATGCATCGCATTTAAACTCACACCAAATTTCAAGAACAAGAATACATATAATTATACCAGAACCATACCCATGATCAACATATAGCGGAACTAATGTTACACTACATCGATAATGCCCATACCAGACCATACAGACGACGACTAATTAACACAGCTCAGAAAATGAAAACCATTCAGCCAAATCAACGGGAAAAAAATCCACCTCTACTCACTCTCATCCAGATCTATGACAGGCAGCAAGAAACCCAACAACAAGAACTACAAAAACATTTACAACATTTTGCAAGCATTTATAAAACAAAATTCCCCGAACAAACTATAATAAACATAAATAGACAAAAATAAAAGAGGTGTAGTAGCAACAAGAAAAAGCAGTAAGCAAACAGCAAAATCTGTCTTCTTGGGTAGTGACGGCAGCAAGTTGTGTGATCACGGAAGAAATAAGAAGCAAGAAGATGAGCAAACAAGAAAAGAAAAATGTACCACCCTAATCAAAGTATCTCTGCCCAACCACAAAATAAAAATAAAGAAAAATACAAACTAGGCTGAAGAGAGGACACTCCCTAAACAGCCCGGGCGTGCTTCGCACCTTATTTGAATTGAATTGCTCAAGGTCCTGTGCATCTTAACACGTATTGGATAAGTTACTAACATATTGGCTTTCAGTATTTTAGCTGCCTGGGTGGCTGTATGGTCTTCAACCATCAGCGTACCATTGCGGGATATAGTACATGACTGTACTGGACCAGCAATATTATCCAAACCCTTTTGAATGTTAAATGTGCTCATCGATATAAGCTTCTTACCTTCCTCATTTCTAGCGATTACCAAGTAGCGATGACCACAAGGCTCGACAACTTCCTTGACACATTTTTCCTTGTTTTGGTGTTCTTGTATGCACCATGGCGAGTTAATCCTCCACCATTGCAAATATCTCCGATGGCATGCTCACTTCCTAGGCGCCACACCGGCTTAGGTGAGAATCCTGGCCTGGACCTTGCTCACCCTAGGGTCTCACCTCCCAGTGAATTGACAGTGGGACCCAATCACCTTCAGGAGCGTATCAGCTCCTGCAATGACCCCTTTTCGGGACTAACCTTTATCAGCGGATACGAACACAGATCCTACATGATAACCAGGGGCTGAAAATTACGTGGTCACCCAGTCAACCCTTGCGTCTTCCCATCCACCCGCGCGTAGGTTGTCCATCAGACTGTGTTCAGGGAGGTATCGGGTGGGAGGTCAAACACAAAAGTGGACCAATGTTGATTGGATGTTTAGTAGATGCTCTCTCACTCCTTAGAGGAACCCAACCGAGAGGATGACCCGGGACCCCGGATGCGCCAAATCCGTACCTACCGTAGTAGGCCCCTGGGGGTTTTACGACCCAGTGTAAGAGAAATGTTGGAATTATATTTTCTTTGGACTTATGAACTCATTGCACCCCTCACACTTATACACAGGTATGAGCTGGCAAGTCTACCTTTGTGACCACCTGGCATTACTAATAGATAAGCCATCGTGGCTTGCCATCGTGGCTTTCCCCCGCGGCTAGGAGCATGTGACTCGGAAAACATTTGGAGTCGGCTGTACCAGAACTTCCAGCGGGGGAAATGTCCCATGCCGGTACCGGGGATCGAACCCGGGTGCTCCACGCCAGAGTGGAAGGGAAGTCATTACATTACTTTAAGCTAGTGGTAGATCTCGGTATTTGGAACACATTTAGTATCTTACGTTTTTATCTTTGATAGTTTCCAACGGAGATATTTTAGTTTTGTCGAAAACAACCTGGCAACACTGCAGATTGTGTGGGTGGTCATCTTCCCTAACTCCAAGAGAGCCAAGAGCCAAATCAGGCCGCTCGGGTTTACCCGGGCGGGATGTATGCCCACGGTACCTATCCATTTAGTATGGATTTACCCGTGAGGTATGTTAGTTGGAGTCTTATCACAAGCTATTTGTCAATGTCAGCTAATGGTGATGATTGGTAACTCTCTTGCTATAGACTTGGGATATGAGTGCGGTTAGAATGTCTATCCATCCTAGTGCACCCAGTGCCCGTTTCTGTACACTTAGCAGGTCAGCTTGTGTAACCAGCAAGTCGAGCAGTGTCAAATAGCGAGAAACCGATAATGCAATGGAATGTTTGGTGTAATGAGGAAGCAGCGAAGCTAATTAACCCAAGTTTCCCTAGCTAAGCACATAAACAAACACCGTAACGGTGCGGGCCAATCGCAAGCGTTAGCTCCCAAAACATTACACGAAAGTGAAAGCGCCCGACCTGTTTGCATCCACAAATCAGATCAATTCCCTGACCAACCTGAACGCAACGTTGTAGACTTACTCCACGTCTGAAAGTTCGGAGTATTCCTTCGCGTCTTTTAAGTACATAATTACTCCGTAACCCTGTGTGATGTCCCATAATTACTACCGAAGGTATGTCAGAAATAAGTTACTCTACGTATCTTACAAGTAACAAACTGTTATCTTCCTACATTCTTGTAGAGTTACGCATCCAATTTGGATCAAAAACTATTTATTTTTTCGAAATCGGTTGATTTAAGAAGAAAATACCATTAGACTTTTTTGTTTGTAATGCTTTTGTGAAGCACATATTAGAAGGAATGCAATGATTTCTCCTCCACCTGTACATTCTTATATTTCCTAGGTTATATCCCCAATACCTTATTTACTAAAAAGCTGTTTTTGTCTTTCATAATCCATTAGTCAGAGCTGGTGACAATTTTGCTATCTCTGCTGAACGTTCTTGTAACCAGTATCGGCTTCACGCCAGGGAATACGTTACGAGATCTAACGAAGAGTTCAGCGGTCAATAGCATACTGTTTTGCTCTCCACGTAGAGGTCAAAGGTAACATTGTTGATTGTGTGGGGATTTAGGCAACGGATGTGTCCGATGAAGTATAATCAATCAGCCGTAGGTAAACTGAAAGCTGTGTTCTGTCTCTAATACTGTCACCGTTCCTGCGTTGGGGTTTGAGTATGGAACTGAAATGAGGTCTGTAGGTTGAGGGGTGGTGATTGGGTCGTTGAGTGACCGGAGGCATTTGTGTGAGTTCAATCATCGCACTTTCGCCTTTGATTAATATGTTGATTTAATTTGGCATGCTGCCGCAGGTTGTAGTAGGGATAATGTATCTTTAGGTGTGTAGGTACGTTGTGTATTCTTACGACAATGTTTTGTGGGTAGCACTGGTCTGGTTATGACGTACCCTAATAAATCCAGCATAACGCTTTCTTCTTGTAACTTTGTTCTTTGAATTCACGGCACGGTAATGTTTAGTGTAAACTATGGCCATACTGTTGCCAGAATGATTACCTAAGAGCAATCATTATAGTGTTTAATCTATGGAATGTGGCGATTTGGAATGAGAATATCAAAGCATCAGAGTTATCTTTTGTACTCTTCCTAATTATTTCCGGATTTGAGCTGCCGGTGGCGCCGCTTTCATTCGTGGCAATTTTAAAAGGCGATCTTTTCTCCTTTTGGCTCTGATACAAGGCACTGTTCACATATTGATATAAATACACCCTTTTATTATTTTTACCTTTCCCGTCGCAGAGAATTAAATTGCAATTTGTTTATGTATGAAACTCTATTTCTGAAATGCCCTTCCTCAGTATACTCTAATGGGTAATTTGATACCTTGCCACACATATCATAATATTCACTTTTCAAATAGGTTTGAAATGTATTTTATTACGTAAATAATTCACGTATAGCATTCGTCGGGTCCGTTTCCATGCTGTAATCCAAAAACTTGGAGGAGATTAAATTGGCATTTTTATAAAAACTTGGGTTAGCTAACTGTGGCCAGATGAAGGCATATCGTCCAATGATTCTCTTTTCCTTTTTTACTTACAACATAAGTATAGTTATATTAGGGACGGTGTATACATTTTTTCACGGTATAAAGATACCAGTTTGCCTATCAACTCGAAAAATGAGTGGAAGCAGGACTTCATCAAGTAGTTTCAGCCCATGAATGTACGGCAACATACAAAGAAATTGCTATTGGAGCATCATTTTGCATTGAGGCCAGATTCAACAAGCGTTAAATAGTGTTGAAAGCCCTTAAAAAAGTTGCAGAACTCGACGGCGCAATTCCTGTCAAACAGGCGCCAGTGGCGGTAGCAAATTTTGTTCTGCTTATAAGAGAAGGCAAGCTTGAACTATCGTGTGTAGTCCGTGATAATGTACAAGAGCAGTCTTAGAATATTTTATACTTTACTTACAAGGACTTTATTTTCCACTATGTATAGTGGTGTACCCATTATTTAGCAGGTTGCTGGATTAATTTGTGTTAGCGCTATTTTCTTGTTATGCTAACCTAAATAAATAGAGCAAGTATTTTAACCTGCCTAATATTGTAACAATTTTAATTTTTTCCATAAAACTGTAGTATTTTGTTTTTTCTTCCTTTTTAAGAATAAGAAGAGAAATCCATGCAACTGCAATCAAATGTAACCCCATCTGCTTCCAAGCGTGCCGTTACAGTGATTATTTTACTTGGACCCTCCCCTTCCTATAGCACAGGCTCGCTTGCCTGCAGTTGCTGGGATTCGAACTCGCGACGTTTGGCTTTGAATAGATGGCCAGTCCATTGCGCGTCGCTCTAATGGTCATGGTTATTCGAATCGCTTTGGCCGAGGTACCCCGACAGGGATATGGAAAAATGGTTTAGGAATTAGAGGAAGAACGGCATATGTCCAAAAGGCGGAGAAAGGGTGTGTAGGTGGGAAAAGGTCTACAAACAAATTTTAAAAAGTGACAAAGGGTCTGCGGAATCCAAAAAATAAGTAGCATATTACCATCTGCAAACGCTTGCGCTTCAAATGGTCACAGTCCCATATCAATACGTTTAGTAGTTTTTGTGTGATTGCGTCTCAAAGAAAGGTCATTTTCCCTAGATGGATGGCCACGGGACAGCTATGGGGCGGGACAGGACGGGTTGGGATATGAGTACCCAGATTTCATGTAATGGTTGACTCAAATATGATGTATAAAAAGTCGGTTAATAAGTTCATCTGTTGTGAAAGGTAGAGATCATTGGACATTAATGAATCGCTATTGCAGAATCTGGTAACAGAGGAAGGATACGAATGTTTTGTTTATTAATGTGGTTTCTGTTATCAAGCATGCGTTTACACCTTTGACGGATAAAAATCCAGAGTAGGCCAGCGCTCGAAAACTGCTTTCACCATGTACCTGTGCGTTTATCAGCTTCTGCAAGCAACGAGGGGAGCGTTAGTTTCCTTTCAAGCGCTCCGAGGAATTCAGCTAAAAGGTGCGTGAGAGGTTACGCATAAGAACCTACAGTCTGATGATCAAAGATGAAGCACATTAAAATGTGAATTATGGAAATACCTCATTCACAGTAGGGTGGATAATTATATCATTCACATCTTTGCTACTCAAGAAGTACATTACACCTTCAAGAACTGTAGTGCAACATGAACAATATGTGTACTTACAGTAGATGTACAAAATGTGCTCCATCAGATTCTATGCAGACATCAGAGGCTTCTTAGCCAATTTTGCCCTACCCTCGTTAATGCATAAGCATTGTACCCAGTCTCTAAGGCTGCTTCAAACACACGTTTTGTGGAGATAATTGACAGTAGCAAATTCGTCATGGTACACTTTATTCTTCAGATTTCCCCAGTAATAAAAATCTAAGGGAAATAAGATCTGGAGATCTTGCAGGTCACGGTACCGGTTCAAATCGGTCAACATTCCTGATCTTCTGCTCTACATACACGTCAATAGTACGCGCAACCAGTTGTGCAAGATGTGGAAGCAGCTAGTGCCTACTGCCAGCATTCCTGACCCTTTTATATGGTGAACAATATCGGCCATAACTTTTACAAGGATCACTAAAGTTGTGTGCTAATATTTTCTATTCTTATGAGGGGTAATGACCCTCCAGAGAGCGTAAAGGGCAGCATCTTAGTGAGGCCCCGAGTTAGGTGAGGGAGGTGAAGTTCAGAATTTTAAATGGAACCATGGTATAAATGTTAGATACTCGTTAATAAACAAATAATAAAGTTTTGCTTAAAACATTTTTTCTAAAATGAAAATTTGAGAATATATATATATATAATAGCTTACAAAGGGTATGTAAATCATATATTTAACACAATGAACCACAAAAAGAAACATAGAATAATGCACAAGAATAAATTTCTGACAGTTGTTGATTTCAAAGCCACCTGTTTACTTTTAATTTACTGTTGTATCAATATCAGATATTTGACTGACTGTAAACCCACTATTTACTTTGTATGCGTGTGGATTTTCTTGAAAAGACAGTAACAAATTAAGCGCACTTTGATCTTCAGAGGAGACCTTGACCTTTTCAGGATCCTGTTTTATTAAACTTCTTGACAATTTTTGACACTGTGGGCTATGTTATATTTCTATCTGGATTCACCTAATTAAACAAATTACACATCTAATGTTGGACTCTCATTCTATTGCCATAGTCAATCATTGTTACAACTTGTATTCTTTGCGATTCAGCAAGATTTTCTATGGTTAGTAATATTCTACAGAAATAAAGGCTAGATTTGTTTTTGACAGGCGTATTCATGGCTTCCTATAGTCTGTTAACAGTCAATACTCGCCATAAATCAATTTACCTTGTGCCATTTTATTTGTGTATTTTTTCTTTTAGCACAATTTTCTCGCTTAATGCTGTGTGTATGATATATAAAAGGAGCATAAACCTAAATACTGTGAAAAATATTATATAGGTTAGGGATTTATAAAGACTTCGTCCACATTTAAAGACGGGGTGATTTCCTACAAGTTTTATTTCCGGTATTGAAATTATATCCCTTCTGATTTTAATACAACCCTTGTGGATTATGTGAACATTGATCCCAGTATGTTTCTTCTTGCCACCAGGTAACAGTTTAGCTTCAGCCAGATTAAAGTCCTCGAATATGACCATTACATGTTCCACAAAAACGAAATGTAGTACAATACAAGAATACTATAAACAATCTTCCTCTGTCTCTGTTTGGCTATGTATAACTTCCGTTGCAAATCTGGTCTCTTTTAGGAATTAAAACCCCGACTCATGTAAAAACCGACTACTGCTAGCACACGAATTAGACTCACTTTGACAATTTGACAGAGGAAGAAACTTAATAATGGCGGAACGGCTGCCTTGTTCTTGTTAGACAGTCACTCTCATCGTAACTGACTGATTCAGTTTATGGCATCACCAACGTGCCTCGAAGGAGAATGTGTCCGCTATGCAGTATAAGGAGCACCAATCAAAGCCGACGACTGGCACGATGTAGCCAAACGTCACACTAGTGCACGTGTGACGTCTCCAAACCCTTTAGCCGCGTGCCCACGACCTTGCATCGTGTTTTGGCGCGCGGTGGAGTTAGGCAGACCAAAATCTGAGCCATAGTAGCTCAACCTTATTTTCCTAAGGTCACAGGGAGATCACATTGTGTAAATGTTATTATGGAGCATTATTCCATTATTTCTTTCTTAGGATAACCAAGTACGTCAATACCAATTTTAATAGCGCATAAATTCTCACGCTTTTATGTCAGAAAAATGTCTTGAATAAACGTTTCTTAATTAAGTGTCAATAGAATATTTAAAATTCATATCATGGCACATCCCCTTCACCTCATTTGGGGACCGGTGCTGCCCCTTACACTCCTTTCCTCCCATGAGAATCAAGAAGTCAGCACGTAACTTCATTGATCCATTTAAAAGTTATACATACACACACACACACACACACACAAACGGTGAGCAATATATATAACAAATTACTAAAACCATCATACCTCTCTATTGCTTAAAATCCTTGGGGATTAGTATTTTCCTCAGAAAAGAAACAGTACTATTTTTAGAATATAAAATAAAAATCAACGGCTTATAACACTATCAGAAACGAGAGAAGCCGCATAAGTCTCTAGAGATTGAATTACTGAACTGTGCTAGGGGCAAATTTAATTCAGGCTCATTCAGTAAATCGTTTTACATCTTGCAGACATTCATTTCTTGTACCACTACTCACCACACAGGGATGTGATGGAACTGCTTTCCTCGTGAACAAATTTTCGGGTCACCGCTTCTTCCATAATCTGCTTTACCTGCAAGAAAAAGAAATGTTAAAGGTTAATAAGATACTGGAAAGGATTTTAAATTACAGTTTACCGTACCGAATATATACATAGCGGAAGCACAGAAAGGAAGGAAACTTGAGAAAGAACAAATTGTACATGTATTTAAATAAACAAGTTAACGAAACACAGTAATAAGAGGATGATGCCATCAAGACACATATCAGCGTGCAATATAACTTAACAGAATGACCGAGGTGACTCTGCAGTAACGTGTGAGGCTCGCATTCGTGAGGTACCGGGTTCGATTCCCATCGATTGCCCACTCCGTTCTATGGTTTTTCGTGGGTTTCTGTGATTGGTTGGGGAATGCTGGGGTATTTTATCCTCCAGCATTATTGCTTTTCATCTTTTCCCATTTATTCCGGTTCCTTTCAGGTGTGGTTCTGGGTTTCGTAGTGCATAGTACAAATTAAACATTGGAAAAATTCTAAATTTGGGGACGTAAGATTTAATTACTGCCACACATCCTTGAGGAAGCTTTTGAATTATTAGAGAAGATCGAGCGATATCGGACGGCGGGAAATATCGGACTAGGTTAGTTTCTAACCTTGGAAATAGACGGCAGAAGCCGGCGGCCAACTAAAGTATCGCTCATGGTGTCGCAAGCAGTGTTCACCAGCGTCAGTTGAGAGCCAGCATTTCCACTGAGAGGTAGCACCATTTTGTGCTTCCTTCGTATTTTCAGCGACACGGAGTTAAGTTTTACGCAGAATACAGTCAACAAATGTAAGTGAAATTTCATTTTATGCGTTTTAATAAATTAATTGCTTTTGGGTTTATAAACCATGAACTTAAAATGCATTTGTTTTGAAAAGTAACATCAATCTTTCTTATACATTAAGACGTCGTTCTGTTGGTATCGGACAGTTCACTTTATGATTCATATTTTTTCTAATTTTTTTTCGGTTTAATTTACGTAAAATGGCCAGGATACGGGGGCCTTTGGGAAGAAAGAAACATGGTGTTGGCAATAGACAGTTTAGAAATAAAAATGTGTCAATTCGAGAGGCCAGTGAGAAATTCTCTGTCCCCAAAAGCACTTTAGGGGATCAAATTAAACCTCTTGGAGCTGGAAAAGACATTCAACGAAAATCGTACACCTCAAACAAGGGAATATTTCACAGGAGATTCACGGTGAGCAAGAAAATGAACTGTATAACCATGTGGTGGCTCTAGACGGTCAGCTATGTCGTTAAATAAGTCTGACTTCCACTCCATATAAAGAACAAATGGAAGAAAAGTGAGCACGGATAGAAATCCAAGGGTGGAGGAATAAGACCAAGGCCAGGAACAACACTAAGGGTAAATCGTCCGCACTATAAAGAAAGCACTTCATATTAATGGCGATAGCACAGAAGATGAAAACTATTCGCTGCATCATCTGGGGAAAATTTCAGTGAAGATTGGATACAGTGAAGTGATTGTCCATGTTGGGATCATAAAATCTGTACAGGCCTTGAGAGAGACGCTTTGTTTTATAACTGTGATGTTTGTATAAATCTCCAAAAATATGAATATGGACATTATACATTAAAGTGCTACAAAATAATACTCTCCAACACCACACTCCAGTTTTAAGGCACATGAAAATGTTGCAAGGTTTTTAATATGGAAATTGGGAAGTCATAATTTTCATTACTCAAAGGAGAACCTAAAATATATATTGTTATAAGGGCAAAGATTAATAATAATGTGGAAATCTTTAATACAACTTCCAGTAAAAGTTGTAGCATAAAAACCTTAACTGTCCGATACCATCCGAGGTTCCCCTATGCTATCTACAGCTGAATGACTGATTTAGTTATTGACCGACTAAAAGATGGACACATCCAAGCCCGTGTAGCGTGTCTGCCTCATGTCCAAGATGTCGCGAGTTCGAATCTCGCTTAGGGTGAGTTATCCGGATAAGGTTTTTCTTTATCCTGTGAAGACGAATCTCGGGTAACTTGAAGCTCTATGGATCTCGGGCTCATTTGAGCATTATTTCACCCATTCACCCTCCAATTTAGAGAACGTTAAAAAGATCGAGACAGAATTTTTATTCATAAAAATCTGGCTTTTGGATTCAAGTGATTCCAAAATACGTAAGTCTCGCAAAATCACAGCATTAAACGCCTTGATTGAATGAATTGCTTCCTTTCGTAGTATAGGTATATGAAATATGTTTCTGAGATTCCACCTTCAGTCTGTTAATTAAGTTTCCTAGTATAAATAACTCAGCACTGCAGTTGGTTTCAGTTCTGGGGAAGCGTTCCATTCCAAAAATGAAAACGTACTTCTCACGAGGAATTTAATTTAAGCATTCATTGATGAGACAGCATATTTATTAAGAAATGAAGGAATGGCACCCGCATACTTGAAAGTCGAATGGGGAATGAGATTGGGTATTGATTATCTTTGAGAGGCGTCTTGAAGGTCCGCTTGACTGCCTCTTATAGCGTCTGGCGATGTTGATTAAAAGCTATAAAATGGTTTGGAAGGTCAGTGCAATGACGCCAGCTTCGTTACTGAACACACCCAATGTTGTCACCCTGCTTGTCTAGCAGACTCATTTGCTGTTTTTATTAGCCTTTGGTCTGGTCTTCCTTTTTTTAATGTGCTTTGTTTTGGTCACTTAGGTATTAGTAAGCAAGTAAATTTAATAAACTTCTATAGATGTAAATACTTGTAGAGATCGAGGGAACAGCTGAATATTAGAAAAGGATTTATACCTTAAGTGTGGGATTACACTTTAACACTGGAAAAGACAGACTCTCAGTGAAACTAAGATAAAAAACAACTCGGAAATTTATACTTTCCTTACTACGTACTTACAGGAAGTAGGGGGAGAACTGTAAACCACCCAGAAATTCGATACCAAGATTTCACCAGAAACAGAAGTGTCTTGAGACTTTAAAAAAAAAAAAAAAACTTTTAGAAAAAAGGCTTACGTGTGTGAGTCTGTGTGTGTCTACCTGTCTGACTGTGTGTGTGTGTGTGTGTGTGTGTGTGTGTGTGTGTGTGTGTGTGTGTGTGTGTGTCTAACAACAGTACCTGTATTTTAAAAACGAAAAGTTATTTAAATAACTTGGTATTAAGTTCATCTTCCAAGGATGCGATACAAAAATCCCCGCACCGCAGAGTATCCTATATTATCAAAATCATATTGAAATCTCTTCAAACCTACGTATGTTATTTTCTCAAAATAGCTCTTATGACTTTCATTAAAATACGTTAGGTTTAAGATATTTAAGTGATGAATAAAATGTAAACCGCTTCTTTATTCTTTTTTTAATTTTGTGTAATGTTATTACTAGAAAACCATAATAGATGGAAAAAGAATTAACATAGAAAAGCGCGTATATGATTCAAGTAATAAAACAAATCATAATCATAGAAAGATAAAGTCAAACTGAAACAATCCAATAATTACTCCACAAATGGCGTGCGTGTAACACACAGCGTGTGGATATAGATACGGGAACTTTACAGAATTGGTTTGACTGGTTCCGTAGCTCATTGAACACAAGGGTAGTGGTTAGATTCCCGGCAGGGCTTGAGACATTTTTTATTTAAAAATGGTTCTTCTGTATGTCCAAAGACATGTCTGAATGTAAGTGGCTTTGTTTTGATTGATTGGTTTGGATTCAAGTCGTTACATACACATTGGTGTCTGAACAAAGCTTAGGCCTAAGGAGTAGGAAACTGAGTGATTAGAAGGCATGTTTCGCAAAACGATGGCCTATACTAGCCTCGAAGAGAGTTTGTATCATATTGGTACAATGCACTTAAACGACCTATACAAACAGATCGGTTTGAGCCGAGGGGTAAAGGAAAAGGAGAGAATAAGACTGTTAGTGGAGTGGTAGAAACAGGCAAGAGATGGGAGCCGAGTGGCAGAGGTCGCTTAATGTATTTTTACCAACATAAACCATTGCGCATTGTGTTTTCCGATTCCAATTCAATGTATGTAATTATTGCAACAAAATACGCCTGCTGTACCTTGCTACAATTTGCTAAAGGTTAAAATATACTCATGCAATATGGTACTCATTTTTCGCAAATATCTGTACGCATAAACTACAGCTAGCCATTTTAAGAAGTACAGTTCGTTCGGTTTATGTTGAAACATGGGAATTAGAGAGAGAACGCACTACTGCCCGCCCTCTTGTGGGTACTCCATGACTGCCTAATCCCATTTCGCATCGGTTCCATGCAACATGCAACTGTGCGATTGACTGCCTGACTATAGCGCAGCTATCAGAGAGCAGCGCTTTAATAACTGCTGTTAGATAGCGTCAGTGTAGAGATCCCGTCCAAGAAGGGTTCCTTGGAGGGTACCGGTAAGCTGGTAAGATCTTCGGCTTCATGGATATCGGATGCTGGATCACATCCGCAGTCTTCACATGCATCTTCCAATTCAGAGTAACTGTCTTCTAAAATTATGTTGAAACTGTCCAATATGTCGTCCATTAATTCTTTTCCCCAGTACATTTCTTCTACGCGCTTCACATGCTCACAGACAGCTTTCCAATTTTCGGGCAAGAAATGCGATGTGTACGACGTATAAATTGTACTACGAATAGCCGCCTTTGTAAATGAAGCGGCTGTTGTGCTTGTCGGTTGTCTGTTTGGTCGTTTGGTGTTCTAACAGCGGTCCCATTTTCGTCTGCTTTCTTCTTTTCTTGCAAAATTCTGTATATTGAAGTGTGAGATACACCAGTAGCTGCGGCGGTTCTTTCCATGACCTGTGTCACGGACATTGTTGGTTTACCCGATGTTAACGCCTCTAGTTCATCAGTAAAACACTTATGTACCAAACATACAACTTCCCGTGCATCAGATTGAAGAGGTTTCCCCTTTCTTCCAACACCAGCTTGGAACAATACGATTGTCAACACAATGAGCAGGACTAAACGCATCACCAGCATTTCCATATTTCACTCTCAATATTAAGGGTACACAAGCAGCCCGTACACTCGTCGAAACACGTATTACCGACAGACGCAGACTAGGCAGTCGCGGATAGCCGTGGCGAGGTGTTGTCATCCCTCCCCTATCACAGGGAGGGGTAGCGCTAAGTAGGTCATGTTCCAACTTAGACCAGACGGACTGTAATTCTCCAATAAACAACACTCCATAAGGCAACGCGATCTATTGGAATTCACAAAAGCCAACTGAGCCTATTTCCTCATTATAGCGCTCTTTGGTTCCTTTTTGGTGACACTGATGACATAAATACCATCAAGTGGTAAATATATGCCCGTAGCTGGTGTCAATTGCAGGTATTACAACGGTACGGACATTAACTTGCAGGACAACAGTTGAGCTTAAAGCAAATAATCATTGATTGAATAGAGAATATTTCACGTGCACATTTATTGCAATAGTTTAGTGCTTGAATGAGCGTTCCGCACACTTTAATTGTTGTTTTCACAACGCTATTCCCAATTAAATACAATACGATGCAGTGCTCTCGGTAGGTAAAGCACCTTCTTGCTGTGCTGGAGGTACAGGATTCGATTTTCGGCTGGGAGTTGGGAACTTTTCGCTAACCAAACTTATTCCCTGTCCTCCCCAGCGTCTGGAAATATGAATGTGTGTATTTGTGTGTGTGTGTGTGTGTGTGTGTGTGTGTGTGTGTGTGTGTGTGTGTGTGTGTGTGTGTGTGTGTGTGTGTGTGTTTGTGTTTGGCACATCTACAATGTACCAAACCAAAGAAACACCAATGAATACGAGTTAACACCATTGCCGTAAGACAATATGTTCCAGAGATAAACGGTCGCCGACAAAGGTGGGTATAAATGAATATGCCTTGCAATATTAGCACTAGGAAGTAATTTAATCAACTTATGTTGTTTTAAAACAAGACTTGTTTTACTAGTAATTCCCATTGTTAAGTTAGTAGTACCTTAGTGTAAGTTAGCCACTTTGAATTCTTGGGAACTTCCATTGTATTGTTTCCCCTACACAACCCGGACAACAGAAAAGCCTGCCTTGCGGGTATAGTGGCTGCAAAGTTATGAAGCTTCCGGGCAACTTTGCATCTCTGTTATGTATAATTTAGGGAAATTAACGTCACGTTACCTAATTATGAAGCCATCATTAAGGAAAGGGCCAACCGAGCTCAAATTGTGGTTATAAGAGACTGCCATTATCCGTGCTAAGTGTGCGGCAAATATTAGATTAAATTAGAAGGGACTGGAATGTAGAAAACTCACTAAAATGATGTTACACTAAAATAAGTGGCATTTTATAGCATTTTGGTGTGGAGTCAATAAACAAAGATGTTTTAATATGATTGATGTTAAAAAACAAAAAAAAAAAAAAAAAAAAAAACCTGGTAGATATGCCAATAATTCAAACAAACCAGATCGTACATAACAACCATAAATACTTATCCATGGTTCTTAAGCACTCGTTCGCAGCAGAATGTAACATGAAACATTCTGGATGTATATAAAACTTACTAATAAAATAGGATTTATACTTTTGTAAACCTAATACCATCTCCTAACGCAAATATTTAGTCATACGATGTATAAAACACGGAAACAATAGCAGGGATAAATATGATAAATAGAAGAAATTAAGACGAATACCTGAAAATAAACAGCAGAATGTAATAGTAATAGAAGATGGTAATATAAGAATAAGAAATTAATATAATTCACGTGTTATCTTACATACAGCAACAGAATTAAAGCACATTATGTATAACTAGACTGTCTCAGCCGGTATTCCGTTAGTATTCTATAATCAAGTCTGGGGAACTGATACTCTCTGGGCGCAGCCCGCTCATGGCCTTGCTCTGATAACTGTATGTTTAGCAAGTAAACAGGAGGTTCACTTAAGCTATACCGCAAGTTTCCCAGGTCTGTATAAGTATGGGGTTGAAGATTAAGATAGAAATTATTTTTGAAATTCGGAGATTGGTCAAATAGTGACAGTTTGTGCATAAGGGGTTGAAAAATATGAGTCTGTATAACTTTTGGAAATTGTATGTTAGCATATAAATTTCACCAACTCTTATAGGAAAAATTTTGTACCCAGGTTGACGAAGCAGTTTAATTTTATCTGTAAGGGATTTGAAATAAAGTAAGGTAGCTATTAAAATGTTCGACTACCATATAATTAAAAATAAGGATTAGGTAGTTTTTGAAAGTTTATGTATTTTGCCAACTCTCAACTAGAATTGTGTAATGTTTTGACATTTTGGTGTAAGCAGTGTGGATTTCTACATAAGGGTTGAAGATATGGCAGGATTAGTTTTTAAAGGTTGTAAGATATATTTTAATTTTTGTTTGGTGCTATTATGTAAGTGTACAAAGTTTCATCTAGATGGACGAAATAATGTTGTTTTACATTGTGGGGTTGAACATAGGAATTGAATGAAAAGGTAACTTATCTTTTTTTCAATTTCCAGTTACTGGTTTTATCAAAAGCAAACCAAAATATTACCTGATAAAACTTTGAAACATGGGGGAATTGTACCAAAGCGAATATATGGCCAGCATAAACCCCTCCCATAAAATAACTCAGTTTTAAATTACAGGGTTTCTACAAATAATTTGTTTTCAAAATAGTATATTTTCCAGTTTTAGCTGTAGAATTGTAATTAATGTGAGGTCAGTAAAAAAACATTTGCGAATAGCAGTTCTACGGTTTTAAAGATACACTAGCGAAATTATGAAACAGTAGTGTGGCAGCTTTTATTCATTTTCACATTACAGTCAAAACATGAGTTTCTTTAACTAAATTGTCAAAGAAATAGATTTTCATGTTGATACATATGGAGTGTTTGGTCTTTTAAGAAAGGTTTCGTGACATGTTGGTGTGCTCGAATCTCTGTCCATTTCTTCAAGTAGTGGTGCAAGGCGCGCCGGTAATGTTGGTTGTATGTTGCAAGGATTTCAGAGGTGATACAAACTTAAATCTGCTACTAGTGGTACTTGAAACACATGTATGCGTAAAATGCACTATGTATTACAGATATAACACTCTGTAGGTAGGAGAGAGATTGGAACCTGGAACCTCTTTGTAGACCAGTCATCCTAACCTCTCGTTTACAATGCACAGCTGTGGAGACGCAGGTTAAAGCAGTGACCTAACACAGATTCATGACGGACGGAGCTGATCATTTTATTATTATTATTATTATTATTATTATTATTATTATTATTATTATTATTATTATTATTATTATTATTATTATTATTATTATTATTATTATTATTATTATTATTATTATTATTATTATTATTATTATTATTATTATTATTATTATTATTATTATTATTATTATTATTATTATTATTACACTAATGTATCACGGAATGTTATATAGTACTCATATAATAAACATTATAACACTATTCGAAGTTTACATTTACCTAATAACACGCAAACCTATTTCGATTTGATCGTCCTCACAATGGAAACTAAACGTTAGAACACCAAACACATTTGCCACACAGTGACGGCGTTAGCAATACCAGAATGCTGTTAAAAGGGCGGGGGAGAGGGGAAAAGAGCTGAAACAGGAGCAAGTAATCCATCATTATGTAATGACAAAGCAGAATAAATGAACTGGACTGGACTTTTGTCATTTTGTTACTTTGGTGTCAGGAGTGGGATTCGTCCAGTTGTCACTGTTACAATATTTTACCGTCCCTGATATCATTTGGGTTGCCCATTCGAACAAAGCGGACGGCGATCCGGGAACAGTGCGCATATCAATTTGCGTAAAGGCAATTGACCTGAATGAGGAAGCAAACTATACAATGATTATTGCGAGAGGAAAAAAAAAAAAAAGGTTGCATTGCACCGTAGTTAATATTTGAAAGTCCATGTGAAGTGGTTCCTGAGAAAATATAGATTCTTTACATAAAATTCTAATGTGTTACATTCACATGACTTTTTCTATCCTCTGTTGCTTCTTACTGGATATACAAATTATTCTTACGAAGGTTTATTTTCCAATCAACTTAAGTTTAATAGAGATAAACCTTTCCAGAAACTATTTGAATGAAGTAGTAGCGGCCCCGGGTCGTGAAGACCGCATAACCGGCCGGGAGGGATAGGAGCGCTGACCACGTACCACCTTCCAGTACTGCACCCCACTCATGGTGCCTTTGGTGGGCAGAGGTTAGTTAAACCTTTCCAGAATAAGCTACATTACACTTTCCGTTGTACGTACTAAGGAAATAGCAAGAGTATAATGTTTTAGAACTGATAGTTTTATATTGGACTTAAAATCCTCTACGAGTATTCTTTTCGTGACATCGCGAGAAGCAACTGAAAATCGACAGGACTTCAAAAGAATGACCAAGTGTTGAACAATTAGAACCATTAGTAACGGATTTCTTGGAAGTTTCTTATATCCCAAATATGTTGTTAGAAAGAATGTGGTCTACATTTTTGTGTAGTACGTTTTTGCCAATCGCTTAAGGTTTACAAATTGTGCAAGCTTATATACATTTCCTTCTGAATAAAGAGGTCTTCACAAAATATTTCCAGAAAATTCAGGACATAGTTTTATTCTTCATGTAAATATTTGTAATATGTGATATTTCAATCAAAGTCGTTAGAGCCACTTTTCAGAAAATAAAAACTTGAAAAATGTTTCATGAAAAGGGTAGTTTAGTGTAGAACAATTTTCTTGAAAATCTTCGTATAACACCTTTGGAAGGCACGAACTTAAACACCAAGTTTGGCATTTATTTGACATTTAGTTTTGAGCAATGCTGTTCACAGACATAAACGCGCATGCCCACAGACGTACACAATTACACACAAAAGTATACAGATACACACAAAAACATACAGCATATAGGCACACACAAACGCACGCAGATAGATGTTAAATAGAAATACACAGACAGTGTTACAGACACAGCCAGACAGACACAGACGCAACCAGACACAGACAGAGGCAGACACAGAGACAGATACAGATACACACACACACACACACACACACACACACAGAAGCTTACACTTGGTGATTCACACATCCAAACACACACACGTACGCAGAACTTCTACTGAAAGTTATTTTTTAGATTCAGGGGGCTTCAAAACAAGATTTTAAGTGAAATATTGATGCCAAATTTTTGTGTGAAGTACAATACCTCCTCTTTCAACTGTGTACTTGGTTAGAAGGTAACAACAGAGCTTTCAAAACAAAAATACCTTCGGTGAAAGGTGTTCTGATAGATTTACGTAGAAAACACTTAAACCCACATCCTAAAGACATAGGGGAATCAAATCCAGGCTCTAGGACACAAAATATGGTTACACGTTAAACGCACGCGATATGTGAAGGAGTGAATGGTCCCAAAGGATCTGGATTCACATTAGCAGATGCACCTTTCGGAGCCCAGATGCTGCTTGCTTCATATTGGCATGGTTCTGTTCTGCTCTATCCCTTTAGCAAATGAGGGAACGAGCGACATACTGCACGCAGATAATACATGCGTTCTCTTTTATGTATGACTTGTCAAAAATATCGTGACATGTACCTACTTGCACAGTATGTGCTACATGTAGATATTTAAAGCCAGCAACAAGTGTCACTGTTGAATCACACTTGTTGTGTTTACCCTGACCGCAGAACGCATTCATTTGTTAAACCTTTCCAGGCAGCATGTTGTGTTGCTGTCCTGTACGCCACTAGCGGAAACGACAGACTATATTCCCCATTTTGCAAAGTAAACATACATACAACAAATTTGGTGAAATTAAGTTTGTATTTATGGACACCTTTTAACTGATTTATTTCTGAGCTTCGCATTCATATTGGGCGTGAAATAACTCTTAATTTTGCTCAGAGGCCTCTTTATCACGCCTGAGGTACTTTTATGTGTCGTAGATCTAAGACGCGGGACCATCTCCCTTCAGAAGGAAATCATGCTTCCATCGTTCTCCGCCGGGTTTGAACCTGCGACCGTGGGAACCAGAGGCTTGCATGTTACCCCTAAACCACGGAGGAAGTAGACACATACAAAGCTTTTGATAATGTTTTGTACAATTTCTTACCGAGCGAGATTGCTCCGCGGTAATGCGTGAGGCTACCATTCGAGAGGACCCATGTTCGATTTCTATTGGGCCGGCTTATCTGACCATGTATTTTCTTTATCTTTCACCTTTTTTGTAGCTTTTGTGGGTGGTAGTCGAATTCTGGGGTTCCCTTCTGCCAAGAATTTTCTGTCCATTTCCTGTAACTATCAATTTCTTTTATCTGTTTCAGAATCAGGCGACGTAGGTTGGCGTGTTTCGGCAGGACAGTGAAATTTGTACTATGAAAGACTACTCCCTGCTACTTGGCAGGACTGCCGGGCTTACTTCCTTCCGGGGAGTATCTCGTCTATTTCCGGGAACGCCAAATCGTGGGTCTAAGGCAGGGCTAGCCAGTGTTAGGATTGGTGTCATGCTGAAATCGTTACTGACTCCGTACTTGCTAGCGCGCATCGTCGTCCGAATCTGATTGATCTTCGGGTCACCCCATCATCTCTTCTTCCTAGAATTCCCCTTTTTTGTTTGTACTGCTTCTATATATAATAGTAATAAAGACGAAAAAAATCAGTCCTTACTTTTACATCACTTTATTATCTTCTAAAATGTTACCAGAACTATACAGTTTTCTTCTCGTTATTAACATAGTCTACAGTCTTTTGGGCTATCACAACTCACAGCAGTCCTTCTCATAACCTTGCTCAGTCCTTTCGGTGTGTTTCTTCACTTCCTCTACCTTTCATACCCTAATTATCATGTTACAATCACTCGCTACGCTCGTTCAATCTTCTTACGACGTATCAACACGACACACGCGCACAGCTGTCTAAAATTCACTGACACACTGACCGACTCATGTCCGTATCTCAACTCTACAACTCACAGCCAACTGTCCTTATCAGGCCTCCTTATATATTGGGGATGACGTCACATGGATTTTCTTGAGTTACACATACCTAGAAGTCTCGCGAATGTTCTCGAAACCCCTTTGTTTCGCCGCCTCGATTGTTGACAGTCACACACACAACAGTTGTGCGAAGCAGCGCAGCCCTGAACGTCTTTGCCCGCTCGCCGGCACGGCATGTGCTATTGAATAGCTTGTCTCGGTCCGTCCATTGTTGTATGCCGAGCCCGACGTCACAATATATTAAACAGATACCAACCTGTTTTACCATCATTGTTGGCCCCACCTCTGCCACCACTACTCTGTATGCCATGTACTTCACCTTAAGAGTACACGACACTACATTGCAATATCTTGTTAAGTAAACTTGATTATTAGACCTGCACTCTAGGAGAGCTGCTTGACTGTGTTTGTGTAATAGTATGTTGTTTCCTCTGTTGTGTTTAAATACAAAGTTATTTTCGGTGAAACTATAGAGTGACAATTTATCATTGTGGACTTAACGACGCTTTCTTTCAAATTTATAATGCAATCTGGTTACAGTATCCATAAACGATAAAGGTTAAGTGTACTTTTCTTGGAAAAGGAATTCGTTAGCGTGTTTTTTACGACACACTTAATTGCATGATAAAATTTTGCGGAGACGGTGCCATTGTCCAAGAGACAAGGAGGTAATCCTGTGCATGGAGAATTGTGCATAGAGACAATTTATTGCTTCTGATGGCATAAAGCAGTGAAGGCATCAACAAAAAACTAGAGCACCAGACTGAGTGGCGTATCAAGTGACAAAAACATTTATGGCTTGCACTTCAAGGCAGACACGTGAAAATGTCAATTTCAGGGGCTTAACGACGAGCCTGATAAATGATATCAGGAGCGCTCTGCATTTAATTCTTGACGTTATATGAAGAACTGACAAATGGAAACCTGCCAAAATGCAGCAGGAAGCTAAGCTTGAGAGCATTTCATGAGTCGACTCCAATTTATCATGCAGCAGTGTGCAAATATTGCTTTATTTACTTGGGCGTCGTTTGTACTAGAAGCTAGATTCATGGATTCTGATCACGATAAATATACACAATGAGATAAACATTCTTGACCAGAGTTAAATGAACATAGACCAACAATTTTATTTCTTTCTATGAGGTTTCCTGCTTCTTGTATTGCTGTTAAATAACACTTTGCTTTATATTTCAGTTTAACTCTTCGTTAGGCTGCTTATACATGGAAAAAAATACTGTATCCTCCACTTTTGTAATTATGAACTATATAATTATTTCAGACTTGCAGTAACAATACCACAATATTATTTTTCAAAGTGAGCCGTATAGAACTAAAGGAAAAATCAGATGCTTACATTCACATAACTTTCTCTACCCATTATAGTTTATTTTCATATAGCTTCTACAAACCTGTCCCACAGAAGCTTGTTTTGTCTATCTTCTTCCTGTTAATCAAAATAAACCTTTGAAGAAAGTAACGTTACATAAACATTTCGTTATGGCTACAAGAGAAATAGAACAAGCCGAATCGACAGCAGATGTTTAAATGTGAGCACCTAATGCTGACTTAAAAACTTCTATACTCTTTCCACATCACCAGAAACAACTGAATAGAGGGAACTTTAAAAAGGGTAAAGTGTTGAACATTTCAAACCAATAACAACGGAAATTGTCGATGCAGCAAAATCTTTATAAGAAATAAATTTTGTTTTACAGAGGTCTACATTTTTGTGTTTATCTTTACATTTACCAGTTATGCAAAGCTATACAAAGCTATACAAAGTTCCCCCAAATAAACAGGAAGTCTATTCCGCCAGAAAGCTGCATTCAGAATATATGTACATCTCATTTGATATGTAAATCTCAAATATTTAGCATCTTAGCCATTTTCGAAAAATATCCCATTTAAACTGTAGCTCTGGGATGGAGAGATATTCTTGAAACTCTATGACTATTTTTGTGGAACATGCTGAACTTAAATAACAAGTTCGTTTTTGAGTTATTGGTTCACAGGCACAGTGCACACAGAACTGTTTTTAAAATTAATTTTTTGTACAGGAACTTCAAAACATGTATTTGCAGTGGAGTTTCTATATAGAATTTTTTGGTACAACACAACAGTACCTTTTTACTTACTGGGTACGTATTAGTGAAACCAATAATGAATAGCTCAGCGATTTTATTTTATTTTTGCTTTGATATATGAAATTCTGAAAGCATCATCATTACATACGTGTATTGTATTATACGGATCCATTGTTTATTCTGGAAACAATGGAATGGTTATATACAAAACTAACTTTATTTAATGACGGAGTGACAAAAGAGGCCAATCGAAATTGATAGAGTGATGACTCCAAATAAGCAGTCATGCTACTTGTAATATACACGAAGTCAAGATTTTACTTATAACCTTTGAGAAATAAAGATGAAGTATCTGGGCGACCGCGCTTCTTTCGGCGTTTCTTTTCCTTTCCTTTTTTTTTAATCGTGTTTTTTTGGGAGAAGATACTTATTTAGATAAACTTGAAAAGCAAAATGTTAACTAAATCTACATTTTCGTCCTTATTGTTGGAGCCGTTTCCGTGACCAGACCTTTAATATCCTGGCTTGTTTGTTTAATTGGCCCATTAACAGAGAAATTATGGCCAAAATAAGGTTTAGAGTAATTGTGAGAGGCGTAAAATCGCGTTTTTTCAGGAACGACACCTATATAGACTAACTTAATAAGCAAAACCCTGTCTGAATACAACATTTGATCGAAACGCCATTGGAGTAAACATAGGGCAGTGTGACAAATAACTTAGTTATGAGCAGGAGTAGAATTACGTCACCATGCAATATTAAGGTTATCATTTATACAGACTAGCTGAAATAAGCAGAGTTGCCCGTGGTTCGGAATCCCTGAAACTTTTAGACCTAGGTTGCACTTGTTCTGTAGCCTTGTGCTTCTTTGGAGACATTTAAAAAGTATTACTTAATCCGCTTAAACAAAGAATTACACTTTTAGTGTAGATAATATAAAGAAGAAGAAATAAACAAAACAAATAAATAAAAATAAGGGGAAAACACTATGCAAATGCACTGTTAAACAATAACAAATATTAGAGGAAGAAAAGAGAGTAGAGAAAGTCTAGTAATGTAATACGTTGTATTTGTGTTTCAATCATATGTAAAATTGTATGAATTGTATGTTGAAGGGCGGGCAGAGAAGAACATGTGAATGTGTTATGCAAAAGAAAGGTGAGTAGGAAAACTGGTGTGAATGTATTATATTACACTTGCATTTTAATCATTGAAAATTTTATGAATTATGTGTTGAAGGGCGAGTAGGTAAAGACGTGTATGTGTTACGTAAAAGAAAAGTGGGTAGAGGAAACCATGGAAATGTAATACTTTGCACAGTAAAACGAATAGCATAAAACCTTCTCCATGAAAAAATACATATACGTGCCAAACTTCGCGGTGAATAATTAAGCGGTTTAGGGACGCACAGAGGACAAACATACAAATATTTTTACACATAGGTATATAGATAGACAAGAAGTAAGATCACTGAAGCCCATCCAATACTCTCATATCCAGGATGAAATAAAAGAGTAGGGCAATAGTATCATTAATCTACTTTTCCCGCATGCCACACCACAGAAACAGATACACTTGGCAATCATCTCCTGTTCTCCTAAAATAATGTTATCACAGTTTCATCACAAATACTTGCTTCAGGCTTCTGAAGACATTCTGAACTACACACTCCGGAAATATTTTATTTTCTTTGCATATTTGAACATATGCAAAAACGATTCTTGAGCTCTACAGGATAAATATGCCTGGCAGAATGTCCGCATGACCTTCTTCCTCTGATTTTATTAAAATGAATGCAAATGTTTAGATAGAAGGGTAAGGGACTCTTCCCACGCGAAATGAAAAGTTGACACAGAGGGCAAAGTTCAATTCTCGTGGGTTAGTGAAAAATGCAGTCGACTGCATGGACTCATTTTGGCTTGACATAACGAGGAGCTGCAACAGTGTGCGCCAGGGAATAGCAGAAACAAGCAATTGAGATAGACCCATCCACCAGTCAGCACACAATGGAATGTGCTGTTTTGTGGGATACTCTTTTCTTTCTTTTTGCTTCGTAAAACAATATAAACAAGTAACGCCACATGACTGCCCGCATTCTTCTGTTTGCTTTAAAATAGTCACGAAAAACAGATGTACTCTGAGTCAGGTAACAGACTCTGCAGCTCTCATTGGCTCCCAGTTATAACTCACCGAATCTAAAACACACAGGGTATAGCGGTGTCGCTATCTGCTTCATTTGGTAAGCAATGTGGAAGTATTAAATTTTTTGGCATTTCAGTATACTTATAGCTAGTACTTTCTCGCTACACAATTGGCACATCTAACCACTTTAAAGACACAAATAGCTATTTAATTGTCCCTGTACCAATTACAAAGCACTGTGTTAAATTTAAAAGTCCATTTTTCTAAGTTATTTTTCTTTTCAAGGTTTTGTTATTCAAAATGCTTCTTGGAGCACAATTTATACCTTATTAGTTTGAAATTTCAAGGAGAACTTCAGAACTAAAGAATTTCTTCTTTTTCACTCCTGAAGAAATATTAAATAGTTCAGTTGGAATTAATTCTTTCCTGTAACTCATTGCAGTACTTCAAACATTCATTAATATACGTACTATCTTTCACAAAAGTAAATACCGAACTCCATCGAGACCTGCGCGAAGGATCACTTAATACTCGGACGTTTTTGTCCTAGAAATTCTGTTTTTATCCTCTAAATAGAATATCTGGAAACAAAATAATAATTTTAAACCATTTCCAATGCTGCTACAAATTTTCCACCTTAGTATGAAATTTGCTACCAAGTTAATAACAATAAAACTTAATATATATGAACAGAGCGCGAATGCTCTAAATGCCGAATAGCTGAACTGACTGTGTCGCTACCTGTAGAACTCACCACTGCTAGATTGGCGGTTTGATCCCCGGCACCCTTATGCTTATCTTCTGAAACACAAAATTTATGTCTTTAATCCTTTGTAGCCTTTTATTAGGAATGAAGAATTGGCATAAAGGCACACTTGTAGAACACAAAATTAACAAACGTATTTAATCCTTTGTAGCTTTTTTATTAGGAATGAAGAAACAGGGTAAAGGCACACCTCTAGAACTTCAGTTAATGGGGATATGGCAACATTGTGTAGCGCTTGGAAGTAAACAACATTTCAACGCTGCTAGGTGCAAAGTATGCTTCACGTTCTAAGTAATCTACAACTGCATTGTGTTCCGTTTAATATATCATTTTACTATATTCCCTGGCACCCGGGTCTTAAAACAATGCATTTTTATGACCATTAGAATCGCATTTTACGCCATTAAATGCTCTCCTACAGTATATAATATATTAAATTCATTTGCTTTCGGCACTTTGAATCTTATTCTCACTTAGCATGGCACTTGTGTCGTATTACTGCATAATTAAGCATAAAGAAATGTAATAATGCGGGTTTTACTAAAGTTTCTAAAATAATTATTTTCGTTTCTGGTGCCTTGCTTGCTAAGAATTTCTAACACGAAGAAGATATAGCGCTTCCATATATCCATTGTAAGCTAATGTGAACATTAAGCGCATGACCGAATAAAATATTTTAACATGGTAATAGTCCACTAGGTTTATAGAGTGATGCCTTTGAATGTGGATATTTAAAGGAAAATATTAATTTTGGAAGGAATCATTAACAGTTAAAGTAGGTACGCGTATTTTCTATTTTATTGTTAGTAAATTGTTATTAACATCTTATTAAGTATTCAATTGCAACATTTCAATCATAGTGTCACCGCGCCCGCCACATCTAATTGCCGACAACAATAGGAGCGTACGAGACAATAGCTATCACATGGAGGTTTCTGGACCGTTTCGCCACAGGCCGCCGACAACGATAGGAGCGTACGAGACAATAGCTATTACATGGCGGTGCGGTTTCTGGACCGTTCCGCCACAGGCACTCCCGAATATTCTACCTCCAGAACTTTCCCTCTGTCTAAGGACCTATATAAGTCGCTGCCAAGCACCGGGCAGGAGGAAAGAAAAGACGTATACGAAGCGTTGAGGAGTCGTGCCGACTAGCAGTTCAGTCTGACAGTTCTTATTTGTGATTCGGCAGTTGTTCTGTTGCTCTGAGCTTGTACAAAAGTAATCGAAGTGTAACGTTAGCACTACGCTAACTGACTAAAAGGCAATAAAGTGTGAATAGCAGTAACTGGTGTTTTCTTCATTTGTTACAATATTAAAGCGTTAGTAAGACGAGAGAAAAACTACAACGTTACGTGAAATAAACACAGCCACGTAATTTGCTGCTCTAAAAGAGAAGCTTTATCAGAAAAATTTCCGTTAATTTATATAAGCTTATATTTCGCAGAGGTTATATAGATAATTATGTTCGCTTAGTATATATATAATAAAATAAAAAATAAATAAATAAAAAAAAAAAAACACGCGCTTAATGGGATTTGATCTAGGTTTAGACCACCACTGGTGGGTAGCAGTAACACGCTTCGGCAACCTCCGCTACATGAACTCGGAAACTAGACGTTGATAATTAAGTTTACGGTTGTAAGCCTAGCGCCCAACACTGGAGCTACTTTTACATATAATCTACAGCTTAATGGAAATAAAACAAGGATATGTTTTCTACATGTGCTGTGAAGTTACATTTGCAATATTAGCCCGTTAATGTAGAAGGATTGCTGAAATATTGCTTTTCAAAACTGCAAGGTGAGCCAATGGCTGTCATACCTTTGAACAGCAAGGGAAGCATATGCATAACTTCATTCTCATACCATCAGCATAAGAACGCCTGAGTATTAAGTGACCCTTCACGCGGGCCTCAATGGAGTTGGGTATTTACTTTTGTGAAAGATAGTGCATACAAATATCAAGCTGTGTTATAGCCGGCTTACTTATCAGCGAAATAGAAAGGTGTAATACAAATACCTAATTATGGAGCTCCAAAGGAAGCATAGAATGCCGAAGGTCCATTTAAATCAGAGTCAGAACCTTGTTATTTTTTGAAGTCGTGACGACAGAACTAAATACCTCATCTACGGTACAGTAATTACCTGTGTAAGAAAATCATCTGTTTAACGGAGTACACGAAGAAACATGTGGTTAAATCATAGCACAGGGGACACTAGAGAGGAATAATAAAAGGGGTCACTACATCTTGCAGAAGAGCACTATTTATTCAAAAATAAGATTTGTACCAGTGCTTTCCAAATCATTAAAATACAAAACTAGATTTCGTCATCGAAAACCAAATTAACCAGTTTAACACTGTGCGCCGCATGTAAACATTATGCAGCGAGCAGGAAACAGCATTGAAAGTGTGGAAGAGGGAGACGGCAAAGCAAGAGACAAGCGTAAGAGAGCGGGTGCAGGTTTGCACCTTTCGTACTCGTATTTTGCACCTTGCACTGTGCTGTGCACTGGTGCATGCAACCTTTGAGGCTTGGCTTAGATGTTAAAGACGCAATATAAATTCATCACTACAAAAAGAAAAAGTAAATCCCTCGTACAGGAAGCAGAGATGAAATTCATGAGTAAAGATGAAACAATTCCTTCAATTGACATGACGTTGACTACGCATGAACACGCACTGTATCTGACTCAGAACTTTGCACCCGGTTAGAGGTCAAGAAGAGCAGGTTCCAGGTGCACAAGGTAATACAGAGAACCCCCTCTCAACACATAATGTTTATAAAGTGCGCGAAGGAATTGTTTCAGCTTTATTCATGAGATGTAAGAGAATGCAGATACTAAAGTTAAACAAAAAGATAATTAGATTGAACAAAAAGAAAATTAATATTTTATTAAAGATAAAATAAACAAACCAATAAGATCAGAACTAACATTTTTTTTCTCCAATTAATGATAATATACAAGAAAACAGAATAAATTGGAAAGGTCATGTTGATAAAATGCCAGATAACAGATTACCAAAGAAGATAATTAATTATCGGCAGATTGGAAAGAGAGATCTAATTAGACCTCGTACAAGGTGAATCGAGAATAGAGGCGTTAGCAGGTGATAACACCAGGTCCTTGAAATAATAATGATGATGATGATAATAATAATAGTAATAATCATAATAGTAATAATCATAGTAATAATCATAATAGTAATTATAATAATAGTAATAATAACAATAATAACAAACAATAACAATAATAACCATAATAACGATAACAATAACAATAACGATGACGATGACGACGACGATGACGATGACGATGACGACGACGAAGAAGACGACGACGAAGACGACGACGAAGAAGACGACGACAAAGAAGACGACGAAGACGACGACGAAGAAGACGACGAAGACGAAGAAGACGACGACGAAGAAGACGACGAAGACGACGACGAAGAAGACCACGACGAAGAAGACCACGACGAAGAAGACGATGAAGAAGACGACGACGAAGACGACGACGAAGACGACGACGAAGACGACGACGAAGACGACGACGAAGACGAAGAAGACGACGACAAAGAAGACGACGACGAAGACGACGACGAAGAAGACGATGACGACGACGAAGACGAAGAAGACGACGACGAAGACGAAGAAGACGACGACGAAGACGACGAAGACGACGACGAAGAAGACGACGAAGACGACGACGAAGAAGACCACGACGAAGAAGACGATGAAGAAGACGACGACGAAGAAGACGATGACGAAGACGACGACGACGAAGACGACGACGAAGACGACGACAAAGAAGACGACGAAGAAGACGACGACAAAGAAGACGACGACGAAGACGACGACGAAGAAGACGACGACGAAGACGAAGAAGACGACGACGAAGAAGACGACGAAGACGACGACGAAGAAGACGACGACGAAGACGACGACGAAGAAGACCACGACGAAGAAGACGATGAAGAAGACGACGACGAAGAAGAAGACGACGACGAAGAAGAATAATGCACATATTACTGCCAGGATAAGCGTTAAGCGATTGCGCGATGTGCACCTGTAGCAATCAAATGCAACTCCTTGAAGGCTTCTGTCAAATAATAATTGCGAAAGTGACGGTCTGTACAGAAGTAAGGTTTAATTGTCCTTTAGAGTTCATTTTACGTAAGCAGAATAAGTAAATGCATTCAAAACGCAGTGATAATGTGGGTAACAAGCGTGAAAGCAACGAAGAAGAAAGAAAATACTGAAAAACAGGGGATTAACGGCCTAATAAATATTATGATGGTAATTTATTTATTTATTTATTATTATTATTATTATTATTATTATTATTATTATTATTATTATTATTATTATTATTATTATTATTATTATTATTGTTATTGTTATTGTTATTGTTATTGTTATTGTTATTATTGTTATTGTTATTGTTATTATTGTTATTGTTATTGTTATTATTATTGTTATTGTTATTATTATTATTATTATTATTATTATTATTATTATTATTATTATTATTATTATTATTATTATTATTATTATTATTATTATTATTATTATTATTATTATTATTATTATTATTATCATCATCATCATCACATCCTCATCCCAGCAACATCATCATGCTCCTAGATATGCAAATGAAGTTACAGCGTCATAAATACACAGCAATGAGCACTAAAGGCAACGGAGTATGTCTGGTAAATAAAACCCGAGATGTTTTGAGACCAGAATGCGGGATAAGGAAGCTCTGACAGAGCTACAACTATGGAGAAGTTGTTTCCTTTCATCTCGACAAACATAGCCTTCCGGGTCTTGCTTTACCGAAAGGCTCCCAAAGATTAAAAGTGGATTTCAAAGCATGAAGCTGTATAAGTAAGCAACTGTAGGGGAACAGCTGGGCTTCAAGCTACAAGTTTCTGTCATATTTGTAATATTCAGAGTAACCAAAGGAGACTGTTTATTCATTTTGTTTTGATCTCATCTATTTATCCTTAAAATCCAATAAATATTGAGATTGTTATGTTCTTTCCTTTTACAAAAGCTGTATGTATAACCAACCAATGTTGTTAAAAATTAAGCTTTGACGTCATGGCAGCCTTGTATTCAAGGCAGCACAAAATAAAAAAGTGTATTCAAAACCAACATGAACAGAGTATTTTAGTAGGAGTTTCCTTGAAAGAGCAGCTATATGGCAGCAAAAACTGTTAACAGTAATAGTTTCAAATACCTTTTCTTTTGTTTCTTAACTTCGTCACTGACATTGATTCTTATTTTTTCAAATTTTTGTTACATTATTAGTTAACTCGTAAAAGGCTTTAGCAATTTTCTCTCTGTAACTCCAATTTATCTTAGCAAGGGATTAAGTATTTCTATATTCCAGGATGCTTAACTCAATTCTTATTCTTTGAATCAGTTGAGATTTTAATGTTCAGGGATGCTATTACTCTCCTAACTGGGGAGTTGTGATTTGCTTCGGACAGATATAGTCTTACTTATTCTGTCTCCCACGAAAACATTCCCAACTTTACTCAGCTAACGTGGAACAGCTCTACCTCATGTGATAACTATTTTTCTACTGTTCTGGTAGAATGTCTTCTGTTTTTTCTTCTCTTTTGCGTTGTACTGCATCGCCTTCTTACAAGGACCACTATGGCATCTTCTTCCCTTGCTGATTCTATTCGTAAATTTGTCTCCAAAATGAATAGAACTCTTGGAGTAAAGGCCCTTCCAAAATGGAAAATATTTCCAGGAGCCCCTTATGGGACATGCGGGATCATCCTCAGAATTTTAAATGGAACCATAATTCCTAGTTTTCTTACATTATAGTTCCCCACAATAAACTAAGAAACTTTCGTTAAATGCTTTTATATAATGGATATTAAGCTGTGGTACGATATTTCCAATGAACTTAGTTCCAACTTATGTACCAGGGAGGAAATAAAGTATGAAATGAAAGTAAATGAATATTGTGCTTTTAGTGATCTGAAGTCTCAAAATACAATGCTATACGCAGCTCATGTTGATCTTTTTACTCTGCGCGCGCGCTCGCGGTCCTTTTTTTTTTATTTTTTTTTTTTTAAATTCCGGGGGTCTCAAAACACATATTTCCGGTGAAATCTCGACATCGAATTTTTGGGTGGAATACGATACTTCCCCTACTTACCAGTAGAGAAAGTAAAAATGAACAACGATGTTCCATTTCACGAAAGTTTCAAGTTTTCGGAAACTGACACAAATAACAAGGAATATCTCCGAAATGGTCCACTCCACAAAAAATTATTTAGACATAAATTGTGTGTTTTAGCGAGATCTACATTTTTTGTATAGTAAGACTGTCTATCTCTTACAGTTTACGAGTTATTCAAAAGTCATCTAGACTAAACAGGACTACATAGGCTATAGCCAGAAAATTCAATATACACATTTCATTTGTCATACAAATATCTTAAACATGTGGCATTTAATCAAAATCGTTAGAACCATTTTTAAGAAAACCAAAATTTTCGAAAAATTGTCCATGTAAAGGGTAGTTTAGAGTGAGGCTATTTTCCGCGCGCGGACCTTTTTCTAAAAGTGCTCTTTTGGATTCAGGGGGTCTCAAAACATGTTATATTTCCGGTGAACTTCGACATTGAATTTTTGGGTGGAATACAATACTTCCTCTGCTTACCAGTAGAGAAAGTAAAAATGGTATAATGGTTGTATTTAGTATTCTGGGATTAACTTCCGTGGAAATGTATACCATGTCGTATTTTGAAGGCCTCTTGCTCCAAGAAGATTTGGAATTCTTAGCATTTGTTTTTCTATTCATTCAGGAGACATTCATCTATAATATTTTATGCATTTTTGTATAAAACAATATATGTTTCAATCCATTCAGCTACACAGTTAATTTTGGCCAATTTTATTAATTATTCGGTTAGATTATACGAGAATTCATGTATATCATAAAAGGGATTTTCTGTTAGGAAACCGTGCAGTTTTCTCTTAAATATAACTGGCTTGTTGGATAGTTCAAGAGGAGCTTATTGCAAAGTCTGACACCAAAAAGTCATAGCGGTTGGTTACTTTGGTTAATCTATGGTATGGCATATCAATGCAGGTTCCTTTCTTGCTATTGATGGTTATTTCATTATTTAACTTATGCTTGAGCATTCCATAATCCAGCGCTTATGCACCATTAAAACTGACCACATTATATCCACCTCTTCATAACAATACTGCTATGTACCAGTTCATAACGACACTGCTGACCACCTATCAAAAGCTCAGCATGTAGCAATCAATACTTCGCCTTCTGCGCACATTCCCACGCAACTGAAAGCGAAACTATCGATTCTCGTATATGAAATAAAGCTACTCTGCTTATTTAATAATCAATGTTAATATTGTAAATAACATTCTAATGAATTCAATTTGTCTTCTCGTTTTTGAAAGTCTACTTTTTTAAAGCTTATAGCCTATATACTCTCTGAATTATTGTGTTCAACAGTTGAAGGCGCAGCTATCGATTCTCGAATGTACAGTCGAATAACAAATACATGATTAAAATATTGGGCACCAGTGACAATAACATAAACGTGGAATTTTAAAATATGTATATACTACGTTTCAAACCTGACTAATGGTCGAGAATAAATAGTAGTATGAAACTTGAGTATAATGGCAGTTAAGATGTTCGTGTGAATATTATGAAACTCGCATCTTAATTGCTGTCATTATGCTCTCGTTATGTAATGTACTAACAAACAATCCTAATGCATGGATTAATTACGGGGAAGTGGGTGAAATTGGATTGAAATCTGAACCTTAGCTTTCGTCTGTCGGACGAGTGCTTATAGAACTAATAGGAAAACAAAAACATGCCTCATTTAATCAAACACCGCATTTAATACTGCGCTCTGAAGGAAACATTATAATAGAAAGTATTAATCTAACTTCCTGATATATACGTTTAATTTTTAGTTCTGTGTTATTGTAGATCGTTGTCAGAATGTTGTGTATCAAAATTGCTTACTTCTTTTTGTAATATGAAGAGACTTTTATCGGGGAAAATAACATGACTGGATTGAGTCGCTCTTTGATTATTAAATAAATAAAGCTGGGTCGACTAATTTAATTATCTATCGACGATGTTCTTTCAGTTTTAATAACCTAGTCGCTTTATTGCCTTTAACGAGCTTAATTTAATTGTAGTCCAGCATACAATAGTTTTTTTATTTTGATATCATTTATGGTTGGAAGCATGGCTTTTCCACGTTCAACCTCTTTTATTGAACCAAATTTAATTAACTATGAATGGCTTCCTGCTTTGGCAGCCATCCACGCCAGGCATATTCATTCTCGTCCTTTCATAACTGCTATGTCATTAAAGCGTTGTTTTTTTATTAGAAGCATGCGTTGTGAGACACCTATGTACCTTAAAAGTTGTACATAGATATGTTTATTCATCTTTGGTTAGATACATTAAGCTAAAAATAATTATTTTGCTTGCATAGAATATATATATATGTGTGTGTGTACTAAAAGATTTTTAAAAATCCAAATATTGTGAATATTAATTATTGATTGGTATGTTAATATGAGCTTGAAGTTGTGCAAATACGTTTTATTCATATATGTTCTTTAAAATGTTAATGATACGTATCAATTAAGGAAATTAATTCTCACAAAATGAGGTTTCTTCTTTAAATATAAAATACCCAGAAATTAAGATACTTCAAATTGAGCTCTGAAGAGCTTGAATTATTATAAAATTGTAGGATCACTTCCTGCTGAGTCAGACAGCGTGCTTCAAGTTGTTATAATTTGCATTTAGTAAAAATGTCTGTCGCTCGCGACATCTTTAGATTTTCTGTATTCTTTACCTTTTGTTCTTAGACTTAATTCGCTTCCTCGACCATTTTGGCCCTAATGACCTAGGTGTCGACGGGTCCTTAAAACCTACTGACTCACTCACTTACTCTCTCACACTCACTCACTTACTCACTCACTCACTCACTCACTCACTCACTCTCTCACTCTCACTCACTTTTCATTTTTATTTCTATGATTTGGCTAGCCTCAGTGTTTGCTTGTATCCTATTCAGCTTTTGTTTTTTTAATAATTTTATTTAATATTGCCTAGCAGCGTAAGTATTATGGTCTTGTAGTGGATATTTACATTGCTATAATGTTAAATACTAACAGGATGTAAACATTACAGAGGCGCAAAAGGTGCTAAAAAGCTTAAAATAGGCAGGCAAATAGAAATACGGACAAATAAGTGATGTCAAGTATTGAACTAGGCACAATAAATTATTAATTTGTCATTTAAAATACATTCTGACATAATAGAACAGTGTAGAAATATGAAAGATAACCTTTAACCTGACCACTACCATTCTTTCCTGTTGTGCAAATAAATTTTGTGGGTGCAAGTGATACTTATGTCAGTGATTTCATAGCGTATTTAGCTGTCCAACACCGCAAGGCGTGGCAAGCCTCTGACTGGATTCTAAGTTGACCAGCTCCTCCTGTCACCCGCTATTAAGCTTTGTGTCGGCCATAAAGACCCATCGCATATACCATATATTAAATGTACTAAATTCCACTATTCACTTGAAAAAGTGCAGTCTTTTCACTGCAAGAAAAGGTGTAATGAAAGCACTTTTAAAAACGTTTATCTTGCTTATTATTAAGCGGATAGAACACAATCTGATGTGTTGCACTCACAGGATTTTCTCTACTCTTGTACTAACCATCCTTACAAACTCCTATTCCTATATCTTCTTCGTGTTATTTGAGATAAACATTTGTACAAATTATCTTATTGCTTATTTCCTTGTAGGTGCAAGAGGAATATGGGAATACAGTAGGCTTTAAACAATAGTCAAATCTTTTAAAGCTTCGAGATTCCAATCTCTTTGCATGACTAACATATAAAAAACCAACAACGATGTTACTTTTGACGAAAGTTTGTTTTCCGAAACTGACACACATAACAAGGAATATCTTGGAAATTGTTCACTCTACAAAAAATTTATTTGAACCTAGATTGTGTGTTTTAGCGAGATTTATATTTTTGTATAGCAAGATTTGGTCTATCTCTTACGGTTTAAGAGTTATTCAAAAGTCATTGGAGTAAACAGGGCTACATGGGCTATATACAGAAAATTCAAAATATACAATTTATTTGTCATAACAAAATCTTAAACATTTGTCAGTTTAATCAAAATTGTTAGACTCATTTTCAAGAAAATCGAAATTTTTGAAAAATTTTCCACGTAAAGGGCAGTTCACGGTGGAGCAATTTTCTGCAAAATCTTCGTCACATCCTTAAAAGTCATTAAACTTAAATACCAACTTTGATTTTTAACCAACTTTTCGTTTTTAAGTTATGCTGTCCACATACTGACAGACACACGGACTGACACATGGGCCTTTTTCTACAAATGCTTTCTTGGGTTCAGAGGGCCTCAAAACATGTATATCTGGTGAAATCTTGACATGGAATTTTTGGGTGGAATAGAATACTTCCTCTTCTTACTATACGTAGTAGAGAAAGTAATAAATGTGTGGTAAAATTATTTGTAGAAATAAACGATAATGCCTAGATAAAGTTATATTAAATAAAGCATACGATATTTCTAAAGTATCTGCTCTTTTATAAGCTAACTCTGGAGTTTTGACGTCATCCGAGCTTTGGGAAGCATTTGTTCCGAGGTCAAATCCAAAGCTGCATCCCAGCACACTTGGTTCTAGTCATCTAAAAGAAACTGTCATTTGGAAGAAGGGGCCGACAGTACTGTTCAATTGGAAGAAAGCCTCATTGAGTATAGAACACTGCAGAGCACCCGACTAGAAGACGATTGCACTTCGGAAATACTGAGCTCGTTAAGACCCAAAGCATGACAAGACGTAGTCTAATCCAATAGCGAACTTGCAATCAAGTTTGTGCACCAAAATAACTGAGTTTGTTCCTGGCAAGTGCTAGACGAGGGGACAGTGTAACGCCCAGCAAAGCTCTTTCAGCAGAGCAGCAAACTTTACCAACACATCATTACAACTTTGCTGGTGACAGAAGCTTAGTACATTCTGCACTTTGTTCTAATTGAATTCTAGCTCGGCGTCTTTAATAAATGTCACAGGAACTTTAATTCTATTTGAAATGCTTCAGACCACCCTTAACACATAGTGCAAACTTATTCTGTAGCAAGGGGACAAATCTGAAGTATTGCACTCACATGACTTTCTCTACTCTTGTTCTAACCATTCTTACAAACTCTTAATCCTCTATCTTCTTCGTGTTAGTTGAGGTAAGCATTTGTACAAGATATTGCTTATTTCCTTGTGGCTGGTTCACTCTATAAAAAACTTATTTAGACATAAATTGTGTGTTTTAGGGAGATCTACATTTATTGTATAGTAAGCTTTTGTCTATCTCTTACGGTTTACGAGTTATTCAAAAGTCATCCAAACTAGACAGGACTACATAGGCTATAGCCAGAAAGTTCAAAATATATATTTCATTCGTCATAAAAATATCTCAAACATTGGCATGTGGCATTTAAATCAAAATAGAGCCACTTTCAAGAGAATAAACATTTTCTAAAAATTTTCCATGTAAAGGGTAGTTTGTGGTGGGGCTATTTTCTTAAAAATCTGTGTCACATCCTTGAAAGACATTAAACTTAAATACCAACTTTGGTTTTTAACCGAATTTTCGTTTTTGAGTTATGCTGTCCACAGACTGGCAGACGGACACACACACACACACACACACACACACACACACACACACACACACACACACACACACACACACACACACACACACGTGAAAGAGAGCGAGTGAGTGTGTTGAGACCGTATCTGAATATTAAGGCTTTTAGTTTACTTCGCATATATAGTATCTTATTGGCATATTACTTTTGTTAGGACCCTTGATTCAGGAGATTTGTATTGTCCAAAACCGCGTCATTTGTTATATTGTTGGTACTAAAGTAGAGAATCCTATAAGAACTATTTTATTAATTGTAATATGGATTGCTATTTTTAAATTATTGAAGCTGATATTTACCACCAGAAATTATTTTCTTAGACATTTTGATTTGCACACTACAATGATTCCCTATGAGACAAAATTTTAACATTCGTGTACATCAGTCTGGGAAATTTGCTAGATTTTCTATGGTTTATGGGTTAATAGTGTTCAATTTGTTAGCTAAAAATATTAAGTTAGTATTGATCTTAAGTATTTTAAAAGTAATCTTAAGATTGCACTTATGGTTTACGTGCAATAATTTTAAGTTGTAATTTTATATGACCTATCATATAGTTTGACCGCCTCCGTAGCGCAGTTGGTAGCGCGCTTGCCTCTGGCGCGGAGGACCCGGGTTCGATTCCCGGTACCAGCAGGGGGATTTTATCCCCTCTGGGAGGTCTAGCACGGGGTGCACTCAGCCTCGTTAGGTCCCGGGGGGACCAATTGAGGAGCTACTTGATGAAGAAGTAGTGGCCCCAGGTCTAGAAAACAGCATAACTGGCCGGGAGGGCTCGGGGCGCTGACCACGTCCCACCCTCCAGTACTGCACCTCACCAATGACGCCTGTAGTGGGCAGAGGTGGGGGACGCAGCGGCTGGGCGGTAGGCCTTGGCCCTTCGTGGGCTGTCGCGTGGGGTTTACATTTTTATCATATAGTTTGAAAGCTCTACAGGATAAAACAAACTCTGCCTCTCTGCCTCCTACCAAACTGCCTACCTCTTAGACTGAGTCATTCTCTTTAAACCGTGGTTAACGAGACAGGCAGGCTACGGTGCGAACGGGAATCAGCTGATTCTCCAAGTCCAGTCATGGTCCAATGAAATAAAATTACAGTCATCTGGTATATTCATATTCTAAATAATCAAACAAATTGTTCGTTGAATTCGTTCAAGAGATAGTAGTATCATAATTAAAGCCACAATTCTTAGTCACCATACCGTGTGCATGGAGCTGTTTCGTTCAGTGCTGATGTCTGGCCTCTCGGTTTGGGCGAACACACTCACGGCATTACTGACACTCCTACACACGATGCGGTACTAAAAACTGTGACTTCAGTTAACCATGTTTCAGACTACCATTACTACACAATTTCGATTCACGCGGTAACCTACCTCGTTAGCCACGTTTTAAACTACTTGGTGGCCAAATATAGCTGCGAAGGTGACATAATTTTTTAGAATGTCATGTTTCTAAAAAAATTAATTTTTTTTTATATTTGACAGTTATTTTCAATCTTTTGTGAGTAGATTGGCTTATTGTTTGTTCAATTTGTCCTAATAGTTTATTAATTTCATCATTTAAAGATGTATTTACCCAAAACATGAATTTGACTAGAGAACATCTTGTGGCTATGATTTTTTACGATTTTAAATCAGCATTAACATCTAAATAACGTTAAGATTGAATTAGAAATGCATTTTGCAAAGAAGAGTCATCTGCATATATTTGGTACAATGAATTCAAAAGAGATTGGTTTTTCTCTTAGCGATCGATGAGTTTTGTGAATGACGCTTAAGAATTGCTGTTACTGATGAGAATATTGAGGCCGTTCTAGCAATGCTTGAAGATCGACGGACATCTTATGAATTTATTCAGGCAACATTGGAATTTGGTACGAGTAACTCAAATTCAAAACATTTTACTTCAACAGTTAGATGTGACTAAACTGAGCGGGATGGCTCAGGCAGTGACGTCTGTGGTCCGTATTCGGAAGCTCGCGGGTTCGATCCCCGTGGCCGCGCACTCTAACATGGATTTTTCCGTGGTTTCCCCATGTCACTTAGGCGAATGCTGGGGTGCATTATTTCATACCACGGTTTCCTTTCCATCATTTCCCTTCATTAAATTTTCTTATCACCTTTCAGGTGTACTTTCAGACGTGTAGTGTTGACAGTGCCGGGAAGATGGCGTGGTTGATTACGCATGGTAACAGCTGTTCTCGGCGATAGGTGGCGTTTGGCCTGCCCTTGTCCTCTGTCGGGGTTGGGGGACGCTCAGTGCGATACTGGACCTGCGGTGTGATGGCTGCTTGGCCCTGGCGCCGGGATGAAGAGATCTTAGCACTTGTTAGGGACTTCCACGCGTCTCTGTGGCCTGCGATCCAGTGTGGCACCTTGGGTTCCCTCATTTCATCTTTGCCTCCTGGGGGGTGGCAACCACAATATATCTGTGTAGGTCGAAGTAAGCGAGGTGTCCCCCTCTTTGTGCGTACTCTTTACCCTTTAGATGTGAGTAAACTTTGTTTTTGAAGAATTCCAATAAACTAATTCCCAATCAAAAACAGCTACGCCTTCATTGGTGCAGAAAAAACACTGGAAAAGTTCGAAGGCTGCATTTGAAATTTGCTTTGCAATATTCTTACTGGTGATGAATCTTGGATTTATTGAAATGCTCCTGAAAATAAAAGTCAATCGGCTCAACGGTCTTCAAACCAGAGCCTATGTATACAAAACTCCGACGAGTTTGGAGTGCCAGTAAGATGGTTGCTAGTTATTTTCCTAAAACGGTCTATATTGGTACTATTTCATCAGAAGATAAACGTACCGTTTCTGCCCTTTGGTACACAAATGTGAATTTTTTTTTTTTAAACGTTCGTGAAAAAGTCCAAACGGAAGCATAATTTTACATTATGAGAAGGCATTGTAGCATTCAATAATGCAAACAAGAGTATCAAAAGGTCAGCACAATGGACCCTTCACCATACCTGATCTTGTGATTTCTATTTGTTTCCAAAAACCAAATATAAAATGTATTGAATCATTCTTTTGTCATCATATGAAGTATTACAAAACCTTGGTTTCTGAAGTGCTTCAGGAAGAGGGGTATCATTGCTTTAAGGACTGGTTTGATCGAATGCAAAGTGTATTAATGTTAAAGGGAAATATTTTGAAAAGAAAACAAATTATTTAAATTTTGAAAACTGGTCCTCTTTTGATTTTCTGAAAATATTCAGTGTGACCTTGTAGATGTGTTATATTGAATATCCTTCATATAAAAAATAATAGTTATTAAATACCAAGAAAGGCACTAGAATGGTTTTCCTAACGTGTTCGAGCTTTCATTTTACTGCAAGTAGCGCTGTTGGGTTGAACATAAGCGTTCACTAGGAACAGAACTAAATTATTCATTTCATTGCTTTCCCATTCTCTACCATTTTCATCATGCGGGAGCAAAGCTTCCATCTGCTTCTTGGCTCATACCCATGACTTCAACAAAGGAAAAGACATAATGTTACTTCCATAAAACCTTTGCTGCCAGAACGTCAGAAATAACATATTTATCTCTCCCACGGAAGCTATGTCATTACAAATAAAGTTTGCCCACGTCACACTCGGTATCACTCTCTGATCACTCGACGCTCTTTTCATCCATGTTTCCCTGAAACGTCTGTTTTATTTCCAGCCACACAAACGTCAGTCCTCATTACGTTGCACTTGCTCTAGGTAATGCGATACTTTTGTTACAGAAAACAAAAGACATTTGAAATCCATTTTAATGTTTTCCCTGTTCTCTTGAAGGTACAGGTTGTCAAAAGAACAAAAAGTTACAAAAGAAAAAGTCTGATGTATTACATTCACATTTTCTGCATCTACTATCCTTTAGGTTATGCTATATAAACCAATGCCTTATGTTTGTATTCTTAGAAAGCAATAGCGGCTCAAGACTAAAATAATAATAATAATAATAATAATAATAATAATAATAATAATAATAATAATAATAATAATAATAATAATAATAATAATAATAATAATAATAATAATAATAATAATAATAATAATAATAATAATAATAATAATAATAATAATAATAATAATAATAATAATAATAATAATAATAATAATTATAATAATAATAATTATAATAATAATAATTATAATAATAATAATTATAATAATAATAATTATAATAATAATAATTATAATAATAATAATTATAATAATAATAATTATAATAATAATAATTATAATAATAATAATTATAATAATAATAATTATTATAATAATAATTATTATAATAATAATTATTATAATAATAATTATAATAATAATAATTATAATAATAATAATTATAATAATAATAATTATAATAATAATAATTATTATAATAATAATTATAATAATAATAATTATTATAATAATAATTATTATAATAATAATTATTATAATAATAATAATTATTATAATAATAATAATTATTATAATAATAATAATTATAATAATAATAATAATTATTATAATAATAATAATTATAATAATAATAATAATTATAATAATAATAATTATAATAATAATAATAATTATAATAATAATAATTATAATAATAATAATTATAATAATAATAATTATAATAATAATAATTATAATTATTGTAATAATAATTATAATTATAATAATAACAACAACAATAATAATAACAATAACAATTCTTCTTCTTCTTCTTCTTCTTATTATTATTATTATTATTATTATTATTACTCTTATGATTATTACTAGTATTATCCTTATTGCTAGTATTATCATTATTACTAGTATTATCATTATTATTTCCTATCATTATTATTTATTATTATTACTATTACTATTATTATTATTATTATTACTATTATTATTAGTATTATCATTATTAGGTATTTATTATTATTGTTATTGTTGTTATTATTATTGTTGTTATGACGGTGGCCGCGCGGTTCAAGGACGCTCAAGATCAAACTACCTAAAGATTGCAAATGCGCAATCCGTGACAATGGAGCAGTCAGAACAAAGATGACTATGAGCGCGGTGAAACAAAGCGTTTCTAGACTGTTCGAGAAGCTTTCGACTGTCGGCTTGTTTGCGAGTATTTGAGAAAGTACGTATTCTCCAGAGAATTCTCCTGGCCTATGTAAGCGAACGGGACAGTGAGAGAAGCCACCTTTTGACATGAGTCGTGAGGTGCTGAACGAGACAGTTTTAAGTGTGCGCGTGTGTTGTCAGAGACAGTTGTAGACCTTTAAGCGTCACGTAGGGGTTGTTTGTTGTGTGAAGCAGTTTTTAGTGAAGCCTATTTGAGTGAGTGTGAGTGTATGGTCGGAAGCAGTTTAAGAAACAGAGAGATTACAACTAAAAGACAGAGAAGTTCGTGTCAGGTTACGAGAGCATAGAACAGCTGTGGGTTGCAAGGTCACGACGAATTGTTGATTGTGTTACCGACGAAAAATAGGACTGTTTCTGTGATTGAATTTTAAGGAAAATAAAGTGACACGAAAAATAATTGGACTTGTCACTTGTCACGTTATTGGGTTCACAAAATATACTTAATTTGCAATTTTGTTTTTAATAGCTTTCTAAATGGCAGAGTCATTAATAAAAAAATTAAGGTTACTTACGTGAACATGAGCTGTACATGATTTGATTTATGAAAATAGTAAAAAACGACTATCTGCAGTAAACAAACTTGTTAAATTAATGGTGTTACCTGCTTATTTCTTGAACCTATTGCATCGGAATTGCACCTAGGAAGACCATGCTGCTCGGTGCTAAACTCGAGCTTTTCTTCCATCGGATGTCTAACTATTCCTTGCGTAACATTACTGTAGACATACATTTCAGAGACTTGGGGCTTGTCCCACGGATACAGTGTTTTAACTCTTGGTTATTGTAATGTTCTTAGATAGAGGTCAAAAAGGAGCTGTGAATAAAATTATGTATGTTTAAATATGAGGTGGTATTTTCGGTTTTTGTGGTTGTTGAAAAGTAAAAATATGTTGGGGCTGAGCCTCCAAAGGAAACTCCCCTGCACGAAAGGTCCTGTTTCCTTCTATTTATTGTTAATTGAGATAAACATATGCAGAAGCAGTTTAATTACACCTTTCATTAAAGTTACAAGCAGCATATAGCACACTAAATCGATACTCAGATATTCTCAGATGAGAATGTGCTGGCCAAGAAATTGCATAACGTTTTCATCGCTCATGAGAAATAATTGAATAGCAAGGGTGCCATTGAGGGGAGACAGGGCAATTACTTTTCCTCCTGCCTAGCTATCCTTCGCTGGTGACGTAATATGCATGAAGGTAAGGAAAAATGTTAGGAGAGTTCCGGTTCCAATTAGTAACCGGACATGTTGACCCACGATACTGCATTTTTTTATTTTGTAAAACCCAAAGAGGTGCAGACGTGGAATTAGCCAATTTACCAATGTCAGTCATCTTTTCCCTGCTCGGGCACGCCACTAAGCCAGAGTGGAGGGGGGAAAAGAGTAGAAGGCCCTTGGTGTCAGTTTTTGGTACCTATGGCTTAAAATGACCAAGATATAGAAAATTCAGATCAATAACAGCGAATATGTCGAAATTGCTGATGCCGTAAAAGGGTTATTTGAAATAAACTGTGTTTTAAAGAGTTCTACATTTTTTGTACGTTTAAGCTTTTGTCTAACGTTACGGTATACCAGTTAAATCATTCCTTTCAAATGAAGAGCGGTTCACAGGCTATTCTCATACAGTTTATTTGGCGCGAAAATATTTTAAACAGTTTAATCAACATATTTACTGCCATTTTTTTAAAAAATCGGAACACTTCGAAAACGTTTCCATTTTAATGTTAGTTAGGGATGGAGCATTTTAAAATCTTCGCTGAATAAAATCGCATAGCATACTTCAACATTTTCTACTGCCATTCGTGCTCCATAATTAAATTGTGTTTACTGAATGTCTTTCAACATATGCTGCAGTTTGACACTAAATACATTCTAGAATAAATAATTCAAATGTTGAATATCAATATTCATTATAACGATTTCTTTTGTTGTAATTCACATTTTCTTAGCAATTCTAGGTAACTGTGTTTAATAGTTAATCTAGTTACAGGCAGCCTACATCTTTCTTTTTCTACATAGTTTTGACCTGTTGGAAATGAAACTATTCATGCTTCTCAACAAATCCCTATTAATCCAAATAATATAAAATTTATTTTGTTACCTAAACATTTAGCACGTTTTGACAATACTTGGCTAGGAATGACAAGATTAAAATGTTACCAGCCTCTTGAGGAAAAATAACATTTGTCGCATTTCCTTCCATGTGAATTTCTAAATTTGTTTTGCCTTAAAAGTACAGTTCATAAAAATGTTCACACTCTTTTTTACATATTTGTTTGGAAAATATACCATCAATTGAATGATTTTAGAACAATTTGAGCAAATGTTACATTTTGTCGCATTTTTAAACCACGTTAAAATGTGGTTTATAGGTGGTGAAAAGTTAAAATACAAAAACCCAAACTTTTGTGGGATATATCGCTTTTACAAAAATCACCATCACTAGTCCTCTTCATTTCTTTTTCTTAGCTCTGAAAAAATAATGAAACTTTATGTAGATAGTCATCCTGTATAATAGGTGATCAGTCAAATTTCTCCATAACCCACCATTTTTGTGGTTAAGATTGAAAGAAAGTATCGTAGTGCTAATGCTAAAGTTAATTGGATTACTAATCCACGCACAGCTCAAACTACTAGAGCTAGAAACTTCCAACTATAGAAGTGAATTCCTTCAATAAAGTAGAACACTAGAAGGGATGAAATTTGAGGATTCTTCGAAAATGGACAGTCAAAGCAATCAAATTAAGCACAGAAGATTTTCATCAAAATAACAAGGAAAGGCCGAAAATGCATTATTTATAGATAAACTATAACTTGCAACATTTATTTTGTTGCCCTCTTTCTCTTGCGCTGCATGGGTGGCATTCTGGTATTAGTGTCCAGCAGAAATCGGCCAAGAAACCAATAACATTCGTTAAGCAAAACTGGTAGTCAGTTACATGATCACGAGCTTGCCACCACCATTGGAACTGCAAAAGACATTGATTTTTAGTACTTTCTAGCCATCCAGGCAGTGCCCTTGAACAAGAATTACACAATAGTTCGGAGCCCTCACTTTAACCTCATCACCAATCTTACATGTGAAGTACATATTGTAAGCTTTGTTCACAAGAGAGCATAGAGGTTTTCTTTGGGATTTTAATGTAACACCTCTACATACATAACAGAACATATCTAGTATACTGTGAAAAGATCGAGACATTACTGGTGTTCACTAGCACACCAATAAACAAAAACACTACAGTACACTGAAATATATACACTTACTAAAGGGGCACTATAATTGAACTACATGCGTTTCTGAATTAACACTATTTCAGAATGTTATTTCAGACTATTGTGAATAAGAAAGTCAGGAAGGGTAACGCATTAGTTTCCACTGCACCACACTCCCGTTAGGTCAGGTACTTCCCACTCCCTGCAGTCCTCCATGTTCGCGAATTGTCATGACTTTAAATGTTAAAAAAATATTTACCAGAAACCAAAAAGATGCATTGTGGTACTTCTTTATGTTCATAACATATAAAATACCAATAAATTAATCTAAATAGGTTTTTGTAATCCGTAACTCGAGTATTTTTGCTTTCTCTACTACTTATAGTAAGTCGGGAAAGCTTTGTATTGGACCCAAAAATTGGATGTCGAGATTTCATCGTAAATATGTTTTGTGGCCTCCTAAATAAAAAAAATAGAAAAATGTCCGTGTGTCTGTCTGTGAACAGCATAATTCAAAAATGAAATGTCCGTTAAAAACCAAAGTTGGTATTTAAGTTTAATATCTTTCAAGGATTTTCAAGGATGCGACACGAAGATTTTAAAGAAAATTCCTCCACCTTATACTACTCTTTACATGAAAAGTTTTTCGAAAGGTTTTATTTTCTCAAAAATGAGTCTATTTTGATTAAAATTCCATATATTTAAGATATTTTTATGGCAAACAAAATGTATATTTTGAATTTTCTGGCTATAGCCTATGTAGTCCTGTTTACTCTCGTTGGCTTTTGTATAACTGATAAACCGTAAGAGAGAGAAACCATATCTTGCTGTACAAAAAATGTAGATCTTATTAAAACACACAAGTTATGTCTAAATGTATTTTTTTGCGGAGTGAACTACTTCGGAGGTATTCCTTGTTATTTGTATGAATTTTGCAATATTAATACTTTTCTCAAATGGAAGATCATTATTCGCTATTTATGTCTTGGCCCTGCAAAGAGAAGGAAATTTCACACCCTTCATAGCGACCACTCTTAAAACATTTGACTTTTACTCAAAACCTACTGTATTCCCATATTCCTCTTGCAACTGCAAGGAAATATGCAATAGGATAAGTTATGCAAATGTTTACCTCGACTAACATAAGTAGATGGAGGAATAAGGGTTTGTACGAATAATTACTACAAGAGTAGAGAAAGTTATGTGAGTGCAACACATCAGACTTTTTAATGCTAAAACCGATATTTTTGCCATAATGATGCCCATACTTCTTGAAAGCTGTGAGTGATGGAGAGAGGCTAGGTAAGTATACAATAAGCACCCATTATTTCGTCAGGGCCAGTGTTATGCATACAAATCTGACTCTGCTACTCACTAACAAATCAGTCGCGTACTTGATTTGGGTACCCAAACACACAGCAGATTAGGGTTTTGTCTCTGGTTTATGGATCTCTGTGAAACATACAATCAACATGGGAAACATTTCTTTGAGTACAAAAAGGAGCAGAAGCAGCTTGTCGGATCATCTGACCGCTTAAACCCACAGCGCTTTGATCAATGTGAACCGTGTTTCCCACGCTCTATCACAGGAATTGCCCATTACCTATAATTTCATTGGACGTGTATCTAACCTTTCCGATCTATCAATAAAAGATGATGTTCTTGGTTACAGTCTCATTGGAACTAGCAATTTCACTTTATGTCCTGCGTGGGATGTTGTGTTGAGGGACGATCGAATATAGCGTGGGAGGAACGCAGTCCGTGTCCATTTCCTTCCCTCTACAGTCTACATGGTCACAACACAGCATTTAAATCTCACGCATGTATAAATTCACTGAGGTATAAATTCGGTTACACAGTAGCAAATTATGGTACAAGAGATCAAAATAACAAGTGAAAAATTAAACGCCATAGGCTCGCTTTGGATGAACATTTCACAAGATTTTAAATCTATTTTAATCTGGTGTGGCATTCAACATATAAATGAAGTTGACTGTAGAAAGTTAACTGTACATAAATTGGAATGTGTACGAAAAAGTGTAAAAATATTTATTTTTAAAGACTTTCTAGCGGATGCTCAATATAGTAAAGTCAACCGAACGCGATAACGTGTGAGGCTCGCATTTGGGAGATCGTGGGTTCAATTATGGCGGCCAACCTTCCTGACCCATGGGTTTTTTCGGGTCACCAGACGAACGTGGTGAAGGATAATTACATTCCTCGTATTTCCCAGTCCTCCATTTCATTTCACCATTATTTCAATCCGGTGTTTCAGAGTAAGATGGGCTAGTTTAGCGCTGCTGTATGGGGATTTTGCGAACTGTTACTGTTCTCGGAGGATGGGTGGCCTTGTAGCCGCTGCTTGGCGAACCGTGTTGTCGAGAAGAATCTCCAGTACACGTTAGGGACCCTCACACTGGCTCGTGCTACTCGCGCGAATTCTAACACACCCGTAGAGGTTTCTATTTTATCCCTTCCCCCGGGGTCTGACTTACAATAGCCTAAACAGTTGGCTCAATGTGGAATTCTTTCCCTCTATACTCTACAGTAAATTCACTGGTACCTAAAAGTTGGTTTTGTATATGATAAAGAGCTAAAATCAGAATTGAATTAAAAATGCCATAGCGAAATGATAGTAATCACGAAACAAAAGACAGTCTATAATTATTATGGCAGTAGCAGATGAAGCATATATAGCTTAGACAACCTACAGACAGACATACATACACACATATATAACAGACAAACAGTCTGTCTACTAAGTTATTTGCTACTCGTGGAATTGTTTTCTACCGTTAAAGTAAGCTCATGTTCCAGACATGACTCATTGTTACGGGTGTACATACGAGTCATAAAATGTAACAAATTCGGCCTACTTTAATAAATATGCATGTATTTCATAAAACTCACATATAACGAAGATTTACCGCATGAATTATCACTCCTAGTAATAAAAATAATCAATTAACTGACTCTCTTTACCCATTATCTTTATTTTATATACCTAGCTTCTTCATAGTGTTCTTACAGCATCTAATTTTATTCTACTATCCACTGCGAGATATATATTTACAGAAATATGTTTATGAAACATTTCGATTTAGGTAAAATGAGGATACAGTAAAATCTTCAAAAGTGGGTCGGCATATGCGTGTTTTGAAATTATCTTTCCATGACATCGCGAGAAACAAATGAATGATAACCAATTCAAAAAATGAAAATATTCCTATATTGAAACCGATGTGATCGCCAATTGAAAGCGTCGCTAAACAACAAAATAATGTAAGTATGCACTAAACTTCAATTCGTACATACATTGGAGTCACAAGTCACAAACAATTTCGCCAACTTAATTTCCATTTTATTGTGCTCATAATCTAGGGAAGCATCCAACGCCATGGTCTCATTGAGGGGAAACAGGGCGGTTATTTTTCCCCCTTCCTGGTTACCTTTCTTGTGCTTGTGAGTGTGTGTGTGTGTGTGTGTGTGTGTGTGTGTTTCTATGAATTTTATAACTCAAAATGGAAAATCCATTGAATACCAAGTTTGGTATTTATGTTTAGCATCTTCCAGGGATGCAATATGAAAATTTTCAAAGTGAATCCCTCCAAACGCCAAAATATGTAAATATGTATGTAAATATTTTCGAAAATTTTGTTTTTCTCAAAAATGGCTCTAATTATTTTTATTATAATACCATATCTTTGAGATATTTTTATGGCAAATTAAATGTAAATCTTGAATTTTATGGAAATAGCCTACGGAGTCGTCTGTATTCTGAATGAGTTCTGCATAACTGGTAAAGCTTAAGAGATAGACAAAGTCTTACAATTCAAAAATGTAGATGTAGTTAATATTCTAATATTAATTTGTTTTGTGAAATTAACCATTTCGGAGATATTCCTTATTATTGGTTTGAATTTTTACGAGTCAAATGGAAAGTTGTCAATCATTTTTTAATGTCATGCAAAGAGAGAAGATTTTCAAAGTCACATAACCACCATCTCTTAAAACTTTTGACTATCGCTCAAGCCTTCCGATTCCTATGTTCCCATTCTATGTACAAGAAAACCCTAATAACACCATTTCTACAAATTATCTCGATTATCATAAAGCAGATAAAAGAATAAGCTTTTGCAAGAATGTTTTGTCGAAAAATGGGTAGAGAATGGCATGTAAATGTAAGATCTTTTTAAACTGTAGTGCAGTGTTCTCCTGATGTAATAATATACAAGGAAATATTTACAGTTGATTAGTGTGTCATTTATGGTTTTTAAAGCCAATGTTGCTACATTTTATTTCAAACATCTAAGATATTTTTGTTATACTGTTGCTGCTGAATTTTTATCTTTGTTATTGTTGCCAAGACTGTAATGTCAATTTCATTGAGGGTTTTTATAATTAGTCAGAATCCCATTTTCTTCTTTTCGTTTTACGCTGATATCCGTATTCAACTGACTTCTTTGTGCTGTGTCCACTTTAAACGATCTCTTCTTTTGAAGTTCAACAGTAAAACTGCGAAATTGTAAAGCGACCATGTAGAAATAACATAATAAATGAGGAAACCAGTTACTGCTAATTACACTTTATTCGCCTTCTAATCAGTTAACCTAGCGCTAACGTTCACTTAAGTCACTATTGCACAAATTCAAAGCAACACAATCGTCGAATCGAACCACGACTGAACTGTCACTACTGGATCACAACTCATACTGAACTGCACTCGACACGATTCAGTTGCTGTCCACTGAACGCTTCGTAAACGTTTAGCTGTCTAACTCGGCGGTCAGGTACCCCTTATATAGCTCCCGCACATAACGATAAAGTTTCTAGAAATGGAGCATTCTCAAATGACAGTAAACGAAGGCTCTGGAGCCCAGAACGGCACACAATAGCGATTGTTTCCATATGGTCCATTGTCCTGTCAGGGGACAGATCATTAAAGCAGGTAGGTGCTTGTGTCTGTTCCCAGGTGAAGCCGCGGGCATGGTGACAATATGCTTAAACCTCTTTTAGTATCTGATATTTAAAGAGGAATACCTAAACTAAACCCCTAGCGCAACAGCCCATGGAGGGCCAAGGCTTTCCGCCCAGCCGCTGCGTCCTCCACCTTTGCCCACTACAGACGTCATTGGTGGGGTGCAGTACTGGAGGGTGGGACGTGGTCAGAGGCCGGAGCCCTTCTGGCCAGTTATATGGCCTTCTCGACCTGGGGCCACTAATTCTCCATCAAGTAGCAAAGAGAAATACCACTACAACTAACTGAAGTTTAAAAAGTATGTACACTGACACAAAATAAAAGTAAATAAAAGAGTATAAGTGATAATTAATGGTGGTGTAAACAAGGTTGTCCCTTAACAACTGCGCTTTTTAATTTGTACCTATATTGACGAAATAGTAACAATTTGATCAAATAAAGTTAATGGAGTTATCAATTTATCAGGAGTAAAACTGAAAACCAGGTTATTCGCAGTTGATCAGATACTGATGGTCACCAATGAAGATAACCTGCAGAAAATGCTACACTATTTAATACAAATCTGATGTGTTGCACTCACATGACTTTCTCTACTCTTGTACTAACCATTCTTACAAACTCTTATTCCTATATCTTCTCTCTTGATAGTTGAGATACACATTTTTACAAATTGCCTTATTGCTTATTTCCTTGTTGGTGCAAGGGGAATGTTAGAATACAGTAGGCTTTGTGCGATAGTCAAATGTTTTAAAGCTTTGAGATTCTGTTATCTTTGCACATTTAACATATAAAAAAATGAACAGCGATGATCCATTTCACGAAAATTCTAAGTTTTCCGAAACTCACACATATAACAAGGAATATCTCCGAAATGGTTCACCCTACAAGAAAATTTATTGAGACTTAAATTGTGTATTTTAGCAAGATCTATATTTTCTGTGTAGTATAATTTGGTCTATCTCTAACGGTTTACCAGTTATGCAAAAGTCGTCCAGAGTAAACACGACTACAGGGGTTATAGCCAGAAAATTCAAGATATACATTTCATTTGTCATAAAATATCTCAAACATATGACATTTTAATCAAAATCGTTAGAGCCATTTTCAAGAAAATCAAAATTTTCGAAAAATTTTTCATGTAAAGGGTAGTTTATGCTGGGGCCATTTTCTTCAAAATCTTCGTGTCACATCCTTGAAAGACATTAAACTTAAATACCAACTTTGGTTTTTAACCGACTTTGCGTTTTTGAGTTATGCTGTCCACAGACTGACAGACTGACAGACTGACAGACTGACACACAGACACACACACGGACCTTTTTCTAAAAATGCTTTTTTTTGGATTCAGGGGATCTCAAAACATATATTTCCGGTGAAATCTCGACATCGAATTTTGGGTGGAATACAATACTTTCCCTACTTACCAGTAGAGAAAGTAAAAATGCTATTGAATATGGAATGAAAATATCAGCAAATAAATCCAAAACTATTACTTTTAGAGGAACGGATCCTGTCAGATTAAAAATAGTGCTAGACAATATATTGACCTGGTATCACACTTTTAAAAATTGTGTATGTCATGTGTCGTACCAGGGAGAAGCTGATAACAGAGAAAATAAGTAAATTCAGCTATACAACAAGAACGGTGAAAATAACATTAAATTGTATAAATGTATGACTACCAACTCTGATCTATGGTTCAGAAACGTGGAAATTAGCAAAACAAAATAATAATATATATAGTACAAGAATGCAAATATCAGAAATGAAGTTTGTAAGGATAATAGCTGGGTCTACTAAAAGGGACAAAAAACGCAGTCAGGACATCAGGAAATAATTAGAAATAGAAGAAATGAACTATATTATTGCTAACAATGGAAATCAATGGGAAAAACATGTTCAAAGGATGAGTAATAACAGAATTCCTAAAATACCCATAAAATATAAGCTCAAAGGCACAAGAAACCAAGGAAGACCGAAGTAAAGATCAAATTTTAGCCGGAACGGATTGAAAAGTCCAAAACCGTAAAGCAGAAGATACTTAAAAATGTGTGTTGATCTAAAGTTTCCATTTCTTTGTAAAGCGTTCCTTTACTTGCTTTCATAATTTAAGAGTCAATAGATGCGGAAGGATCAATGCTAATTTGGGTGTGTACATTCATTCTATAACTGATTTAAAATGAAGAGTGATGGATTACATCTTAAAGATTGAATAAAGTCGTTTCCACTGCCTTCTAAATCATTCCGTATCTCTCTACTGCACAGGAAATTAAATGTGGTATATTAAAGGAGGTGTGAAATGCCAGTTACTTTTTGTGGTTTGAGGGTGCTACGGAAAGTTGAAACAGTCACTTGTTAGCCAAAGTGCTGCAGCCGGCGGCAAAGTCAAGAACTGCAGTAACGAGGTCCTTGCAAGGCAAGGTGGACAGGGAAATCAGACTTCAAAGGCAGCAGTTCCTGTAGACAATGTAACATACAGGGTTAATAATAGAATGTACCCCAGGTATCTTTCAATCCTGCATCAAAAACAAAGGTTCTGTCGAAGAGCTATATTTGATGTGGACTATGTTTTAGAAGAACTAGCAAAGAAGAGGAACAGTGCTTTATCTTCTCCAGTGGCATTTGATGCGACGAAACACTGTACCTTTGATGGCAGCGGTGTTTGGTGACTCCATATTGGGTTACATGAAAGCAACTGTCAGAATGTAACCTCTGATGAACATAGCGGATACAACCGTTGGCATTAAGAATTGGAAGTAGTATTAGTACAAGGACTAGTAAGCCGGGGGAAGAAGGGCTTCCATCAACTAGAACACAGCACAGCACCACACGTAGCCCATAATAGGCTCTTTGTGTATCCAACGTGAACCCTGGTAGGAAGGGATGAGGGGAAGATCAGGATGAAGATCTTCTGTGGACGACGATGCACCACGGAAAAATATTTATAAGTACAATGTAATTGCGCTAGTGAGCTCTTATTTTTCACGCTACTGAACAGTTTTTATATAC